>WSFP011379387.1:0-29835 GCA_009831015.1 Picea engelmannii | reverse complement strand
TAGAGAGGTGATTGGGTGATAAATCTTGGAAAACCACTTTATTAATCTCCTATAGTATCATGCTAGGCCCATGAAGGATTTAATATCAGTTACATACTTTGGGGTATGCCAATCCATAATGGATTTGATATTATCAGGGTGAACTACCACTCCTTTCTCATAGATAACATGGCCTAAGTAGTGGACTTGTTTTTAGAATACATCACACTTACTAAGATTTTCATAGAGCTTGTTCTCTCTTAGTACTTGGAGTAATAATTTGATATGGTCTTCATGCTCCCAGTTATTTGAACTAATTAGGATATCATCAATAAAAAAAAAAAAAATATGTCCAAGAACTTGTTGAGTACACTATTCATCAAACATATGAAGGTGGATAGTGCATTGGTGAGACCAAATGGCACCACCACAAATTCATAGTTCACATACTTTGTCCTAAAGGAATTTTTATAGATTTCCTCATCCTTAATTCATACTTGATGGTATTTAGATATCAAATCAATATTGGAGAATATGGTAACACCCTTCAACTGGTCAAATAAGTCATCAATTCTAGGAAAGGGGTACTTATTCTTAATTTTCATTTTGTTGAGTTTTCTATAGTCTATACACAACATGAGTGTGACATCCTTATTATTTAAAAACAAGGATGTTTCTAGCCAAGGGGACACACTAGGCTAACTGTAACCCTTCTGTAACATTTCTTTCAGCTAGAATTTGAGCTCAACTAGCTCTAGGGTACTCATCCTATAGGGTGCTCTAAACATTGGAACTAATCCAGGTACAAGCTCTATCGAGAAATCAACATCTCTCCTTGGAGGTAAACCTGATACCTATTCAGGAAATAAATATCTATAATATGTCAGTATAGGGTGGTATTCTAGGCTTGGTTTTTGGTCCCCAACAAAGTCCAATGCTTGTATTGAATGCAAAGGACACCCCTTCCTACAATACTTGTTCATTTGTAGGGATGATATCTATCTCATCGAGACAAGACTTTGAATCCCCTGCAAATTTATTTTCCTCCATTTTTCGTCTTCACATTCTTAGGTTTCATTATAATAGTCCAGCTTGCCTTTATGGGAAACCAACCAATCCATGTCAATGAGCATGTCATATGATCCTAGAGGAACAATGTTTAAGGTGGCTTGGGTATGAAACCCATTCATAGTGATTTGGTATGTTGTTATGAACTTAGTTACTTTTCTTTTTGTTCTAGTGGATAGTTGTACCAGCCATGGTTTAGCATGTTTTTCTTGCTTCAATTTACACTTATCAATCATTTGAGGAGAAATATAACTTAGATTAGAATCCGGGTCAATCAAAATATAAACAAGATGGTTGGTGACCATACCTTCCATTTTTACCACTGAGGATTGGTGGTATTCTTTACTATTGTCCAAAGCTGCATGAATTTTTGGCATACTCATGGCCACATTATCAACCATGGTATCCTCTTGGATGTTGTATACTCCCTTAATATTTGGCTTCCTATGAGGGAAGTCCCTTAGCATATGCTCTGATCAATGACCCCAACATTTCAGTGGTTCCTTCTTTGTACTTTTAGTCCTTCCTGGGGCTGATCCAAAAGTTTTATTTCAACTTTGAGATGGGAATTTCTACTGATTCACACTTCTTGTGGGGAAGATCATCCTAGAACTCTTCTCATCATTCTTAAACCTTGAGAGTTTAGACCCCTTATTTTTTAATCTAGTTTTTTCTTTCTTCTTATAGTCCTTGGGGTCTTTATTATTGTGGATGACTTGTTTATAACAATACCTAGCCTTCATAATGGAATATTTTAAGGTCTTAGGATCATCAAATTCAATTTTGTTTCAGAAATTCTGATGCAACCCACTAAGAAATCAATGAATATTCACCTTTTCATTGTTTATGTAGGGTACATACCTCATCAATTCAAAAAAAATGTTGATATATTAATCTATACTATGTTTTCCTAGTTTCAGTTCATTTAACTCCTTCATATTTTCACCATAGTAACTCTCATACAAGTACTTCTTCTCGAAGAATTTCTGAAATTTATTCCAGGATGACTCCTTTTCCTAGATTCGTTTTACATTTATAAGGTCCTCCAACCAAATATAGGCCTTTCCATTCAAATTGAATATATCTATTCGGGATTTCAAGTTCTCAGAGTAGTTATGAACTATGAAATACTTCTTCAGGCCAAGTATCCAAGATTCTACCTCTTCCCTCTTTTTGATTTAGCCATCAAAACTATGTGGCTTGGTGTAATTAACCCCAAATTCTCAACATAATTTATTTTTTTTATTAGGATCATTATTAAATTTTCCTCTCTTTTCTAAAGTTGACTTAAAGATACTATATTGTAGATTAACATCACTTCTTCTTTATGTATTTTATGTGCACCATAACTTTACCAAGTGGAAAGAATTCTAACTCTGTATTGTTTAAGGGTAGTAGTTTGACACCCAAGTGAATGTCACCATACATAACTTGGTCATCCACCATAGAGAAAACAATGTCACCATACATAACTTGGTTATCCACCATAGAGAAAACATTCGATTTACACAAGTCATTAAGTACATATAGCTATATACTATGAAACTACAACTGTATAAGTTTGATACCAAATGTGAATTAAGGAATTTATGTATATACTAATGTACACTAAGGGGTAGCCACTTGTCCTGCACAAGACATATAAATAATAAGAAACGAAAGAAATATAAAATTTTGTCTCATCATCAACATTAATGGGATTTAATCCTGAGCTTATAAGTGAGACAAATTCTACCCATCTGACACGTGATAGCGAGGCAGTTGAACTGACTGGTAGGGAACTGGTTTACTCCATGCATTAAAATTAGACTCGAACTAACACTGGTTTGAGGGTTAGCGGACTATAGAAGAGTATGGTGCCCTAACCAGATTGAATTTATTGTTACAGGTCTTTGAATTGGATGGTACACGACTGCCAAGGTGTAATGATCCTTGCGCAATGATATTTAAGGTAGTTTTTCACATATCCCTTGGGACCATCGTTTGTTTAATGGTGTCCTATCTAGAGTTTTCCACGATGCCCTAGCCACATGTCTAGGTACCATCTCTGCATTAATGTCACCAAATTAACTTACGGGGAATTTCTCCAGGGTCTATTATTCATTTTTCTCCTTGGCTCAGTGTAAATTTTTCCCTCCTCTACTCACCGTGACACCCTGCTTCAGTTTTCGTAGATGCATATTCCAACGCTCTGGTGGAGTCAATATTACTAGGGTAATGGTGGAATTCAATTCGATTTCTTTCAAACGGTAAGGATCCTCTGGTTGTAAAGAATATAAAATCTATTTTTCTTTGAAAAGATGGACTGTGCATACTAATTCTCCTGGAACATAAACTGTTAGAGTGCTTGGACTGTTTTCGCGTATTACAATTACTTTGTGAGTGAAGACAGTCCACCTCTCAGGTCTTCTATATTGCATGGTGAAGGCTTTTCCCAACTATGGAAGGGAGGTTTCGGTCAGAGTTTTCATTTCGTTTGGCATTTCCTTCGATGTGGATTCTCTAGTAGGGAAAACTGAAATGTTAAGGAGATCGAACTATGTTAATTTAGCGTACACTCACTTCTAGTAAGTCCCACCAAATTTTCCCCATTCACAATTATGAGGAATGTTTTCTTTAAGCTACATGCCTTCCCTTTCTCCATGATGCCCTCGTTCCATTATGAAAAGCGTATTATGTTCTTCATTGTTTGTTTGGTTTTGGGCCTATGACATATGGCCGAAGGGTTCCCTTGTCTATGGTTTGTAAGGGTTTGAAGTCTTAATTGTTCTCTTTTGTTAAGTCGTACCCAGAGAATACAATTCATTTAAATTTATTTTTAATTCAAGAGGGTTTTGATAATGGACTCGTATCCCATTCCATGTCTTGACATATGGGTCTGTAGTCTCGATTTTATGCTGTGCATCCTTCCTTATAATAGTTGATTTATGTATGATTAATTTTCTTCTGTAGTTTTTTGTTTCTTCTTTTTTTCTTTAAGTTAGATTGCAAAAAGTAATGATGGGCCCTTTTTGAGTGTGAGGGTACCCATCATGTGGTCTTTGGCCTCTCCACCCCTCTCAGGATCCTGGTTGAAGTTTCACAGGGATGAAAGTAGGCATAGCGACTCTTACTAAGTAATCATTCCCACTCTCTTACCTTACTTTCTTGTTATGTTAATTTACCTAGTAATTTGATTTATACCCAGCGTACGGATTCTTATCGTTAAAATGCTAATAAATAATCATCATGTTCTTCGTAAAGGGTTAGAGCATACGAGAATCCTCGGGTCTTGGATATTTCCATAAAGAAAAGGTATTCAAGTTCCTCGCTTTTAGTACTCTCAGGGTTGTACCACTCCAGGTTTTGGCCAATGAAGTAAAAGTTGCGATTTGGGATATCATTGTTATGGGAGTTCGTTGTCGTATTCCTGTACAGATTGATCAGTAATACTTTTAAATGTTGCAAATGTATTTCATTGTCATGAGGTTTAAACACAGTCCTTTGTATTGAGTTGTATGCGTCTATGACTACTAGCCCGATTTCGATATATAAGGTTTTCCTATCGTGACACATGAATTTTCTTTCTGATGCACTTGTAAAGGACAATATTTGTAAAGTAATCAAAGTTGATAATGATTTAATCCAATCATAGAATGATTCAGATCTTTTGTTATTTGTCTTTAAGATGTGCAATTAGAAATACTGTTGTAAAAGAATTACTTTCTAGTTATGCATTTTATGATATCCTACCACTCATTTGTTTAGGTAGTCATTGACTATTTGAATGTGAAATAAAATTATGATGCGGGTCCAGGACCTTGCACGGTTAGCTATATATATATATATATATATATATATATATATATATATATATATATATATATACACCTATGTCTATGCATAATGTATAAAATCTTCCTATGCCATATATTCATTCTACTCTTTATTCTCTACAAAGGATACCATGCATAACTATTTGGTGTCATTTATATTAACTATAGTATTATATACATATATGTATAAGTAATATTGTTGTCTATTACAATTCATCGTTCTAGTTTTTAGTAAGTTTATACAGTCTGATTTTCTCACTGTTATACCCTGTCTATTGAATCTGTAACAACAATATCTGTAGCATAAATTTCAACCTTCATGCTTATTTCCATAATTATCTTTATATAGTAAGTATAATGAAAACTATAAGGAATTATTCTATTTATTATCTCACTCTAACAGTATAATTCTATAGAAAAACTTACCCAGAATTAATGGGATGGCCGATAGAGTTATGATTGTTTATACACGTATAAGATTAATTCCCAGATTTATCTTCAAGTTGCTTTAGTAGTTACACAGTTTGTAATTCTCTATAAGACTGAATATCTAGTTATATAGGAGTCACCTACTGGTAGGAAAGTCTAGTACAGTAGTTGAAATGACCTTCTAATTAGCATAGATATATCTTCTAATCTATCCATGTTTAAAATTCATTTCCAGCCAAAATGTACAGAAGGATTATACTAAGGTCTACAGTGAATACTGTAGAGAATTTTCCTGTAGTTAACTCATTCCAACATAACTAAATTTCAAATAGTGAAACACATACATATTAACAAATGCACACTACAAATCAAGAGTTGCATAACATTTAACCAGAGAAGGAGTAAGTAACATATGTGAATGGTTACTGAACAACAAATGGAATAGCAAGTTCCTCCCAACCTTAGAATAGAACAACCAATTTACTTGTCTCGTCCACCCCCTAGTCTGACCATGAGTCCATGAGGGTGAATTCCATAACTCCTCCTCAGCAACAGTCTTTTAGTCTCATCAACTTCTCCTTGCCTCACACTTAGAATTCAGTGTTCATAACAACAAGAGCTTAAATAATTTTCCCTCGCATACTAGCTAGCATCCTGCCTCCTCCCATATGCTATATATCCAAAAGAAAAAGTGCCTAGGTCTTTTTCACCATGGGAATTTTTGCAACTTTCCAAATCCCTTTTCAGGGGCTTCCAATGGACAAATTCCTAATTTTCCACTTGTAATAATCAGCCCTGAGGTAGTTCCAACATGTTCCCCACTCATGGAGTCATGATCAGTTGATTTTAACCTAGCTATTCCATTTGTCTATCAACAATAAATATAAAATAAGTTGTTCCATACAAGTGTCATAGTCAAGTAGTTAGTTGGGTCAAATCAGATCTCTTCCCAACAGTCATAATCATTAATTACAATTAATAAATTCGAAATTCTGAATTTCCATAAATGGAAAAAAAAATCCAATTTCAAATTTACCAAAATCGGAATTAATTTTCTATGAAATTTCCAACTTTAAAATAATTTATTTTTCTGGGGATGTTACATCCTTTCTCCCTTCAATAAAACACTGTCCTCAGTGTTCATTCCTTTCTTGGAACAGGATTGGATGATATTTCCACAAATATCCCTCCAACTCCCAAGTGGCCTCCTCGGAGATAAAGTGCTTCCATTGCACTTTTACCTGGGCGGCAAATCTGTTCTGAAGTGTTATTTCTCTCCTATCCAGAATGTGCGGAGCTTCCACTTGGAACTCGCCTTCTGGTTTCACCTGCACTAAGTTCCAATCGATCATATGAGTAGGGTCATGAACATAATTCTTTAACAAATAAATATGAAATACATTATGAATTTTTAGATTGGCAGGAAGTGCAAGCTCGTATGCTACAGGTCCAATTCGAGCTAAGATCTCAAAAGGCCCACAAAACAAGGGTTCCAACTTGGCACATTTTCCTATATTTTGTGAAATTTTTTGATCTTTGACTTTTAAATAGACATGGTCTCCCAATTGAAATTCCAAGTGCCTTCTTTTCTGGTCTGCGTAACTTTTCTGCATGTCCTGTGCCTCTTTTAAGTTATGTTATACTTTTCTTACCGTGTTCTCCATTTCCTAGAGCATCTCCGGTCCTATCATGAGTCTTTCAATTGGGTTATCCCGGTTAATCAGAGTCATACACCTTCTTCCATGCAGTACTTTTAAAGGGCTCATCTTAGCCGAAATTTGGTATCCATTGTTGTATGTGAATTCTACCAAGTGTAGGTAATCTTCCCACTTGCTTGGTTTTGTTATTACATACATTCAGAGCATATCTTCTATGATTTGTTTTGTTTTTTAAGTCTTCCCATTCATTTGTGGATGATAACTCATGATGAAATGCAAGTTAGTATTTAACCCTGCAAACAATTCTTTCCAAAAATCATATGTAAATTTTACGTCTCTATCCGAAATTGCCATTTTAGGAATACCATGTGCAGTCTAAAAGTTTCTTTCATGAATATTTTAGCGATGTTAATGGCTTTAAAAGTACATTTTACAGGAATAAAGTGTGTAGAGTTAATTAGTTTATCGATTACCACCATAATTGAATCATTCTGTTTTTGAGTTCTAGGCAAACCTGTAATAAAGTCTAGTGATATAGTCTACCATTTCCATTCGAGCACTCGTAAGGGTTGCAACAGGCTAGCTGGATGCTCGTGTTTAGATTTTACCTCCTAACAATCTTGACACTTAGCTAAGTATTCTACTGTTTTTCCCTTCATATTAGGCCAATAAAATAACTTTCTTAGTGCTTTTATCGTTTTCTGGTATCCTGGATGACCGGAATATGGTTTCTTATGGACTTCATCCAAAACTGTTAACTTTAGCTCTATCGAATCTGGTATGTATATCCTATTTTTAATTCGTAGTAAACCATTCTTGTCCAAACTCATATCTATTTTGTCTGAATTTTTTGTAGTGTTTGGTAAGTCTGCCACTGTCATAGTGTAATTTTCATTGTTATTACATATAGTCTTTATCCTCTACTCGAGGTCGCTTTCTGCCCTGTTGATGTTTATTTCGAACAACCCATGCATTCTTCTACTTAAAGCATCGACTACCTTGTTTTCCTTACCCTTGATATGTCTTAACTCAAAGTCAAATTTTCTCAAGAAGGCTAGCCATCTTGCTTGCCTTGCATTAAGGTCTGATTGACTAAACAAAAATTTCACACCGCTATTATCCGTTAGTAATAGAAATTTTCTTCCCATGATGTAGTGTCACCTCATTTTTAAGGCGTGTATTACAACTGCCAACTCTTAGTGATGAGTGTAATAGTTTCATTAGTGTTCCTTTATTTTTCGGGACTCATAACAAATAACGTGCCCCTCTTGAGTTATGACACCAACTAGTCCTTCTTTACTCGCATCTACACAGATGGGGAAGTCTTTGTCTAGATCTTCTACCTTTAAAATGGGTGCAGTCATTAACAATTCTTTTAACTTGTTGAAACTATCTTGGCATTTCTCTAACCAGTTAAACTTGGTTCCCTTCTTTTGTAACGATGTTATAGGGTATGAATTTTTTGGAAAATCCCTCTATAAATCTACGGTACTATCCGGTGATTCCCATGAATGAACGGATATCCACTATGTCCTTAGGAATCAACCATTCCATGATGGCTCCTACTTTCTCACGATCGACTGCGATGCCTTTTTCATATATTACATGTCCTATGTACATTATTTCCTTCTGATAAAAGTCACACTTATCGAATTTAGCATATAGTTTGTGCTTCCTTAAAGTTTTTATAACTATCCTTAAGTGTTCTTCGTGTTCTTCTTTTTTTTTAGAATATACTAGAATATCGTCAATAAATACCAACAAAAAATGGAACAAGTACTCACTGAAAATGTTGTTCATTAAACACATAAAAGTGGCTGGCACATTAGTGAGTCCAAAAGGTATAACAAAAAATTTGTAATCTCCATATCTCGTTCGGAAGGATGTTTTACTTATGTCCTCATTTTTTATCCTAACCTGGTGATAACCAGATGGTAAATCCAATTTTGATAAAATATTTTCCCCACCTACTTGATCGAACATATAATTTATCCTAGGTAAGGGGTACTTGTTCTTAATAGTCATTTTGTTTAATTTTCTGTAATCGATGCATAATCTCAGATTTCCATCCTTCTTTTTCACAAAGAGGACTGGTGCTCGCTAGGGTGAAACACTCAGTCTGATATATTCTTTGTCCAATAATTCTTGTAGTTGAATTTTTAGTTATGTTAATTCTGGGAAACTCATTCGATAAGGTTCTTTAGAGATAGGGGTTGAACCAGGTAGTAGGTTGATAGAAAAATCTATCTCCCTCCTTGGGGGTAATTCAGGTATTTCATCAAGAAACATGTCTCTGAAATCATGCAGAACAGAAAAATCCTCCAAGTTGGGTTTATTTTCTTTTTCTAATAGGTTTGTTACTTGGATGGCATAAACTTGACACCCCTTTCTCATGCATTTCTTGAACTGCATTGCTCAAATCTATCTAACTAAGACTAGTTTTTGTATCCCTTGAACTGTCCTAGCAGTGTCATTTTCGTCTTTATACTTGAGTGATTTTTCGTAACAATCTAACACTACTTTATGCCTTTCTAACCAATCCATTCTGATAATTACATCATAAGACCCTAATGGTAGAATCTTCAGGTTTGTCTTTATGTTTTGACCACCTATACTGAACTCATAATTGGAAATAAACTCGACAACTTTTCTTTTCGTTCCTGTTTCTAGTTGTACCAGACAATATTTTGCATGTCTTGTTTTCTTAAGTTTATTTGACTCCACAATACGAGGAGTAATATAACTCAATGTCACTCTAGGATCAATTAAAATAGAAATACAAGTGTTATTGATTTTACCTTTGATTTCCACCACATAGCACTGGTGGTCAGCTTGCTGGCCATCCACGACTGCATTTATCCAATCCAACCTTCTTCCCACATATCCCACCATAGAGGCTTCCTGCAAATTGTGAACAATGGTTATGGTTGATGAAATCAAATGTGGACAGTTCCTCCTTAAATGAGGTTCTCCACATTCACAACATTTTAATGGTTCATGGCGAATGTCCCCAAACTTCTTTGTTCCCAAATTTACCAGTTTTCCACCTCCTTGAGTGTTTGGATTTTTGGAGTGGAAATATTTCCTTGGAAAGATTTTTGCTGCGTTCCGATAAGGAGTTGGCTAGTATCCCTTCTTCTGTTGGTTCATTTGGTCTTGTTTCTTGTCTTTCCAAGCCTTGGGAAATTCTAACCGTTGTTTACATTGGTCATAACACATTCGGGAATTTCTGAATACTTCACACAAGGATTTGGGATTATCAAATTCGATTTTGTCCTTATAGGATTGTGGTAAACAGCTTAGGAACCATTGGATTTTCACTTTGTCCTCCTAGATATAAGGCATGAACCTTAGTAATTCCAGGATTTTTTTTATCAGATCTTCCATAGCCATTTGACCAAGTCTCAATTCATCAAATTATTTGTTTTTTCTTTCATAGTAACTTTCAGATAGGTACTATTTCTTAAAGTATTTCTTAAAGTCTGAGCATTCCATCTGTTTTCCCTTTAGACCCTTGGCCAACTTCAGGTCTTGCCACCAATTGTTGGCTTTCCATTTCAAATTATAGATGGCCATTATAACCTTCATGTTGTTGGAATAGTTGTATATCTGGAAATACTTCTTGATGTCTAATAACCATGCTTCATCTTCATCCCCTGTTCTAGATTCCCCATCAAAGGTAGATGGTTTCATTTTCTTAAATTCTCCCTCAAGGTGATCTACTTGTTTTCTTTTTCTGTCTATTTTTGTTTTATCTTCAGTTGAAAGTGTACCTTCAAATGAGTTGTCCCCTCTTTCTACTTCAGGACCATAATTCTTGGAGGCCCTTTTACTGACCTCTTCTTCCTGATTATCGTCCTTTGGGGTTTTCTTTGTCACTATACTACGCAACAAGACTTCATTTATTTCTTTTTGTTCCTGCTATGCCTTCTTCAATTTATCATTGTCTTCTTTGAAAACCTACAACTCAATAATGAGGTTCCTCATTATTTCCAAAACTTCGGTAGGTGAGCTTCTATCACTGTTTTGTCTCCGATCTTCAGGAGGTCTTTGTTCAGGATTCCCCTCAAGTCTGATTTCATAGAACAAAAAAGAGTTTTATGTTTGTAACAATAATTGTTTGTTAGTTTTACATAGACAAAAATATGTGCTAAGTAATTGATTTGGCCCTGTTCAAGGTCAAAGTGTTGTAACCTTTTCTCTGATACCATATTTAATGACCCCCAAATTATCAACATAAAAAACAATTATTAGGATCATTACTAAATTTTCCTTTCTTTTCTAAAGTTTACTTAAAGATACTATACTGTGGATTAACATCACTTCTTCTTTATGTATTTTATGAGCACCATAACTTTACCAAGTGGAAATCATTCTAACTCCTTATTCTTTAAGGGTAGTAGTTTGACACCCAAGTGAATGTCACCATACATAAATTGGTTATCCACCATAGAGAAAACAAAGTCACCATACATAACTTGGTTATCCACCATAGAAGAAACATTTGATTTACTCAAGTCATTAAGTACATAGAAATATATACTATGAAACTACAACTGTATAAGTTTGATACCAAATGCGAATTAAGGAATTTATGTATATACAAATATACACTAAGGGGTAACCACTTGTCGTGTGTAAGCCATATAAATAATAATAAAGACAAGCAATAAATAATTATGTCTCATCATCAACATTAATGGAATTTAATCTCAAGCTTATAAGTGGGACAGATTCTACCCATCTGACACGTGATAGCGAGGAAGTTGAACTGACTGGTAGGGAATTGGTTTACTCCACGCATTAAACTTAGACTCGAACTAACACTGCCATGAGGGTTAGCGAACTAGAGAGGAGTATGGTGTCCTAACTAGACAGAACTTATCTTTACAGGTCTTTGAATAGGATGGTACGTGATTGTCAAGGTGTAATGATCCCTACGCAGTAATATTTATGGTAGTCTGTCACATGTCCCTCAGGACCATCGTTTGTTTAATGGTGTCCTATCTAGAGTTTTTCACGATACCCTAGTCACATGGTTGGGTACCATATATGCATTAATGTCACCAACTTAACTTACGTGGACTTTCCCCGGGGTCTATTATTCATTTGTCTCCTCGGATCTGTGTAAATATTTCCCTCCTATACTCACCGTGACAGCCTTCTTCAGTTTTCAAATATGCATAGTCCAACGCTCTGGTGGAGTCGGGCTTACTCGAGTAATGGTGGACTTCAATTTGATTTATTTCAAACAGTAAGGCTCCTCTGGCTGTAACGAATATAAAATCTCATTTTCTTTGAAAAGATGGACTGTGTGTATTAATTCTCCTGGAACATAAATTGTTAGAGTGCTTGGCCTATTTTCCTGTTGTCGTATTAGGATTACTTTCTCAGTGAAGATAGTCCACCTCTTGGGTATTCTATCTTGCATGGTGAAGGGTTTTCCAAAATATGGAAGGGAGGTTTCGGTCAGAGTTCCCATGTCATTGGGTCTTTCCTTCGACGTGGATTCGCCAGTAGGGAAAACTAAAATGTTAAGGAGATATAACTCTGTTAATTTAGTGCACACTCACTTCTAGTAAGTCCCACCGAATTCGTCCCATTTGCAGTTATGAGGAATGTTTTATTTATGTTACATGCCTTCCCTTTCTCCATGACGCCCTCGTTCCAGTATGAGAACCATATTATGTTCTTCAATGTTTGTTTGGTTTTGGGCCTATGGAATCTGGCCGAAGGGTTCCCTTGTCTGTGGTTTGAAAGGGTTTGAAGTCTTAACTGTTCTCTTTTTTTAAGTCGTACCCAAAGAATACAATTCATTTAAATTTATTTTTAATTCAAGAGGGTTTTGATAATGAACTTGTATCCTGTTACATGTCTCTACATACGGGTTTTTATTCTTGATTTTATGCTGTGCATCCTTCCTTATAATAGTTGATTTCTGTATAATTAATTTTCTTCTACAGTTTTTCGTTTCTTCTTTATTTTTTAAGTTGGATTGAAAAAAGTAATCATGGACCCCTTTTGACTGTGAGGGTACCCATCAGGTGGTCTTTGGCCTCTCTACCCCT
Organism: Picea engelmannii; assembly: GCA_009831015.1. Classification (NCBI taxonomy): domain Eukaryota; kingdom Viridiplantae; phylum Streptophyta; class Pinopsida; order Pinales; family Pinaceae; genus Picea; species Picea engelmannii. The sequence continues at coordinate 16,818 of WSFP011379387.1, read as the reverse complement.
CTCGGGATCATGGTTGACGTTTCACAGGGATGCAAGGAGGCATAACGAATCTTAATGTAGTCCCTAAGCTAAGTAATCATTCACACTATCTTACCTTACTTTCTGGTTATGTTAATTTACCTACTTTCTGGTTATGTTAATTTACCTAGTAATTTGATTTATACCTAGCATACAGATTCTTATTGTTAAAATGCTAATCAAAAATATTCTTGTTCTTCGTATAGGGTTGGAGCGTACGAGAATCCTCGGGTCTTGGATCTCGCCATACAAAAAACGTATTTGAGTTCCTCGCTTTCAGTACTCTCAGGGTTGTACAACTCCAGGTTCTGGCCAACAAAGTAACAATTCCAATTTGGGATATCATTGTTATTGGAGTTCGTTGTTGTATTCTTGTAGAGACTGATTAGGAATACTCTTAAATGTTGCAAATGTATTTCATTGCCATGAGGTTTAAACATAGTACTTTGTATTGAGTTGTATTCATCTATCACTATTGGCCCGATTTCGATATATAAGGTTTTCCTATCGTGACACAAGAATTTTCTTTCTGATGCACTTGTAAAGGACAATATTTGTAAAGTAATCAAAGTTGATAATCATTTAATCCAGTCATAGAGTGATTCAGATCTTCTGTTCTTTGTATTTAAGATGTGCAATTAGAAATACTGCTGTGAAAGAATTTCTTTCTGGTTATGCATTTTATGATATCGGACTACTCATTTAATTTATAAAATCTTCTTATGCCATATATTCATTTTACTCTTTATTCGCTACACAGGCTACCATGCATAATTATTTGGTGTCATTTATATTAACTGTAGTATTATATACATATAATTATAAGTAATATTGTTGTATATTACAGTTCATCGTTATAGTTTTTAGTAATTTTATGCAGTCTGATTTTATCATTGTTTATATAGCTCTTGTATTGAATCTGTAGCAACAATATTTGTAACATAAATTTCAACCTCCATGCTTACTTCCATAATTATCTTTATACAATAAGTATAACGAAAATTATAAGGAATTATTCTATTTATTATATCACTCTAATAGTATAATTCTATAGGACAACTTATCCAGAATTAACGGGATGGCTGATAGAGTTATGACCATTTCTACATGTATAATATTAATTCCCAGATTTATTTTCAAGTTACTTTAGCAGTTACACAGTTTGTAATTCTCTATAAAACTGAATATCTACTTGTATAGGAGTCACCTACTGGTAGGGAAGTCTAGTACAGTAGTTGAAAAAACCCTCTAATTCGCACATATATCTCTTCTAATCTATCCATGTTTAAAATTCATTTATAGCCAAAATGTACAGAAGGATTATACTAAGGTCTATAGTTAATACTGTAGATAATTTTCCTGCAATTAACTCATTCGAACATAATTAACTTTCAAATAGTGCAACTCATACAGATTAACAAATGCACACTACAAATAAAGAGTTGCATAACATTTAACCATAGAAGGAGTAAGTAACATATCTGAATGGTTACTGAATAACAAATGGAACACCCAATTTCCTCCCAAGCTTAGAACAAAGCAACCAATTTACTTGTCCCATCCACCCACTAGCCTGAACATGAGTCCATGAGGGTGAGTTCCAGAACTCCTCCTCAACAACAATCTTTTAGTCTCAGCAACTTCTCCTTGCCTCACACCCAGAATTCAGTGTTCATAACAACAAGAGCTCGAATAATTTTCCCTCGCATACTAGGAAGCGTCCTGCCTCCTCCCATATGCTATATGTACAAAAGAAAAGGTGCCTAGGTCTTTTTCCCTTGGGAATTTTCGCAGCTTTCCAAATCCCTGATTTTTAGGGGCTGCCAATGGCCAAATTCCTGATTTGCCACTTGTAATAATCATCGCTGAGGTAGTTCCAACATGTTCCCCACTCATGGAGTCATGGTCAATTGATTTTAACGATGTTCCATTTGTCTATCAGCAGTAAATATAAAATATTTTGTTCCATACAAGTGTCATAGTCAAGTAGTTAGTTCGGTCAAATCAAATATCTGGCCAAAAGTCATAATCATTAATTACAGTTAACTAAATTTGAATTTCGGAATTGTCATAAATTTGAAACAAAATTCCAATTTAGAATTTACCAAAAATGGAGTTTATTTTTTATGAAATTTCATACTTTAAAATAATTTGTTTTTTGGGGGATGTTACACTTGGATTTCTTAAATTCTTAAAGGTCACTACCCTTGGAGTGCTTCCTCTTCTTCCCTCTCTTTTGGGAACGAGAATTGGTCTCACTGTTGGACAGTGCCTTGGATCTTTCTACTCCTTCACTAGAGGAATCCCCAAATGAATCTTTGGTTTTGGAATGCTTCTTGTCTCCATGACAAGTCTTCTTGGGAGTGTTTCTTATTGCATTGTTTCTTTCGGGTCCATGCCTCTGCATCTCAGGACGACTTTGGTTTTTCTCATGTTGATGTTTTTCCATGTTACTAGTTGTTGGCCCATGTTATAACTTCCTTTGTATGTCTAATAGGATTTGGAGCAAGACTACATTTATTAAGCCTATTTTTATTGCTCCTTCACTAACCTGTCATTGTCATCCTTAAAGCTTTGCGAATTTTCCCTGAGACCTCTCACAGTCTCAACCAGTTTTGGAGGGGTTTCTATCACTCTCCTTTCATCAAATACTCCTTCTTTGTTATGGGAACTTTCTCCTCATTCAGTGGGTCACAATCCTCTTACTTGTAGCTTGTATGGGAAGTCACTGACTCATTAAGTGTTGATGATAAAAATAAAATCTGTTAGTTGATTTGTCCTTTAACTTATAAACAACATAGGTAAAAAAAAATTGTAAACTAAAATTTCACTTCAAAAATTTAGTAAATATCAACAACACACCATCCCTATTTAATCATGTAGAATAAACATAAAATTTTGTTCATATTTCCAATAATTAAGGTTTAAAATAAATCCCCACAGATGTTAACGAAGGGACATTATCATTATGGAGATATTAGGTGTTAATTGTTTTCACAACAAAATCAATTTAATTTGACATATCGGGTAAAATCGGGACTTAGGGACTGCTAGATAACTAATTTGACCAAGATCCATCATTGGTCATAGTATTTGTTGTCACATCCCTAGTGGTTGCATTAAAATCATGATCGTTGATCACAATCAGATCATCAGTCCCCATCGATATATTATATGACATTAGCCAGATTTTACACTAAGGGATTGATAATTCTAATTACAAATTCACACACAAGTCATGTGTGATTTATCATATGGTTACTATGTGCCAGTGGTCCCAAAATTTCCACTAAGGCACACTAATATGCCCTTATGGATAGGGTAGTGTAGCGTTACATCCCACTTATAAACTTTCTATTAAATTTTATTTGACTCTTTTAGGGAGCCCAAGCAAGTCAAGTATAGTTTCCTGCTCTGATACCACTCTGTAACACATCCAACCCCATTAGTAGCACTTAAGGGAATGGATTAATAAAATTTATTTCTTCTTTAAGGACTCCAACTTCCTTTTCAATTATATCATCATATTCTTCTCGTCAAGATATTTCCCATGACTGTCATTTCACTCAAATTTGAGTTTGAGATCAAAATTTATAGCCTTTCAGATTTTGGGCCTCTCACTACCACATGTCATGCACGTGGCACTCTATCCTCAACATATACCTATGTGGTTTTGGCATGGTCCATCGCTATACTTCTCACGATGGCTGGACAAAGCATGGTAATGGTCACATCCTAACTCTATCCACGTTGTTTCAAAATCTTTCTATTACCTCCTATCGCTATCAAAATTCTCCCATCGGACTATTTTGTGATGGTTGTCTTAATGCACTCTGATGGATTAGTTTGATGACTATCCTTGTTGGCCTTGGGTTATGGAAGGAAGCAAAGAACGAGGAAGAAAAGGGAAAAAACGAGCTTCGTGGGAGACATAGTGACTGTCACTGGGTTGAAGCGAGCAAAGGAACAGAAAAGATGGAGCGAAGTGTGGAAAATCAAGCCTTTGGATGAGGAGATTGAGGATGACAGATCAGAAAGGAATATGGGCCGAGGATGACTCAGAAAGTGGAAAAAGACAACATTAGATGCCTTGTAGCACCACGAGATGGAGAACGAAAGACAGGATGGGGAAGCCCAGAAAGAATGGGTCAAGTTGACCTAGGGTTGTAGACACCTAGGGTTTTGGTAATTAGGATTTTTGACACCTAGGTTTCAACCTAACGCTGTCAGTTAGGGAGTATAATGTATAAATAGAGGTCGAGAGGACCTGGGTCGGGTCGGTACTATGGTTGAGCCTTGTTATCGGTTATTATTCATTGGGAGAATATTGTATTAAGGGTGGGAGAAGTGTTGAGAGAGAGAGCCTTCTGGTATTGTAAGATCTTCAGCTGGGTGTGAAGAACAAGTCCTGTAGTTGGGTGCATAGGAAGGAAGAGAGATAGAGAGAGAATATCTATGGGCTAGAGCACAGGTCAAAACTGTAATTGTTACCTTAATATATCATAAGCATAGTTTTGTCGACGTAGCCCTAGAGAGAGGGTGAACCGCGTACATTTTTTGTTGTGTGTGATTGATTCCTTGAGATCTGATGTTGTTATATTGTTATCTGCATTATTGTATTAGATTAGATCTATAGATGTGAATGAAAGATCTACCTAGTTTAATGATAGATGCATGTTATGTTGTTGTTGCAATGAGAACCACTTGATACTCCCCTGGTTGTAGACATCTCTATCCTGCAACCCCCTCATAGCTGCTTCAGGTGAGACTGCATCTTATTTGCAGGTGTTTTCGAAAGGGCTAGTAGCTAGGGCTTATTGGTGCACTCTTAGAGTTGAACCCTGGGTTTTCCCCTGTGCCAACAATTCCGCAGAAGAAACAACTAGTGGTGTGTGCTGCAAAGTTTTCATTGGTAGTTGGTCAGCTATATAAAATGGGACCTGACGAGATCCTAAGAAGATGTGTGATGGAGGCAGAACACCCTATGATCCTAGAAGAATCTCATGAAGGAATTACAAGAGGACATTATGGAGGAAAAGCAACTACGCAGAAGGTTCTGTGAGCTGGCCTTTGGTGGCCTACGTTACACATAGATGCTAAAAAATATGCCAGAGCATGCGATGTATGCCAGTGAGTTGGAAAGACATCTCAAAGAGATGAGATGTCATTAGCACCACATATGACCCTACAAGCTTTTTCAAAGTGGACCATTGACTTCGTGGGACCTATAAACCCAACAGGGAAGCGCACAGGAGCAAGGTATATTATCACTGCGATAGAATACCTGACTAGATGGGTCAAAGCAAGAGCATTCAAGGACTATAGTGAAGCTACAACTGCACGTTTTATATTTGATGACATCATAACTAGGTTTGGATGTCCTAAGGTCCTTATCAATGATCAAGGTACACACTTCATCAATAGGACAGTTGAAGCCCTGACTGAAGAATTTGCAGTCCACCATCATAAGAGAACACCTTATCATCCACAAGCAAATGGAACGGTTGAATCATTCAACAAAATCTTGGAGACAGCTTTGACAAATATTTGCAGTGTGAATAGGGATGATTGGGATTTAAGAGTACCAACAGTACTCTCAGATTATAGAACCACTTGCAAAACAATTAACAACATAGACTCCTTTCAAGTTGGTTTATGGTCTTGAAGCTGTTGTCCCAATGGAGTACTTGGTACCAAGCTTAAGGATTGTTGAATTTACAGACATGGATGATACTAACGCTATTCATGAGAGGCTATCACAGTTGGTCGAACTAGAAGAAGACAGATTCATTGCAGGCTTCCATCAACAAATTCAGAAGGAACGAGAAAAGGCCTATCATGACACAGACATCAAGAATAAGATATTTAGGCAAGGTGATTTAGTCCTGCTATATGACAATAAATTTATAAAACATCCTGGGAAGTTCAGAATGCATTGGCTCAGACCATATGAGATTGTCTATGTTACATAAGGTGGAGCTACGCAACTGAAGACATTGCAAGAGACTGGAAGGAAGGCTTGGTGAATGGGAGTATGTTGAATTTGTACTATGACAACCAATTGCCTCGCATCTCTCAGTAGAATCAAGAAGACAAGGGTCCAGGTACCAAGTGTAGTTGAAAATGGGTACTAGACACATAAAATATAGTCTGCACAAGGATGGAAAGGAGGCATAAAATAGAAAGCAAGGGCTTCACTGCACAGTCGAAAGTTGAATAAAAACAAGAGGATCAGATCTCAAGTGTGTCAAGACAATTCACAAGTGAGTGTTGGGGGCCTGTTGGCCCTGAGTTATGGAAGGAAGAGAAGAACGAGGAAGAAAATGGAAAAAGAGAGCTTCGCAAGAGAAACAATCACTATCACTGGGATGAAGCGAGGAAAGGAACGAGAGTTGGGATGACAGATCAACAAGGAAGATGGACCGAGGATGACTCAATAAGTGGAAAAAACCAGCATTAGATTCCTTAGAGAACAGCGAGATGGAGAAGTAAAGACACGTTGGCGAAGCTCGGAAAGAATGGGTCAAGTTGACCTAGGGTTGTAGACACCTAGGGTTTTGGTAATTAGGTTTTTTGACACCTAGGTTTTGACCTAATGCTGTCGGTGAGGGAGTATAATGTATAAATAGAGTCGAGAGGACCTAGGTTGGGTCGGTACTATGGTTGAGCCTTATTATCGGTTATTATTCATTGAGAGAATATTTTATTAAGGGTGGGAGAAGTGTTGAGAGAGAGAGCCTTCTGGTATTGTAAGATCTTGAGCCGGGTGCGAAGATCAAGTCCTGTAGTTGGGTGCATAGGAAGGAAGAGAGACAAAGAGAGAGGATCTGCGGGCTAGAGCACAGATCAGAACTGTAAGCTTTACCTTAATATATCATAAGCAGAGTTATGTGGATGTATCCCTAGAGAGAGGGTGAACCACGTACATCTATTGTTGTGTGTGTGATTGATGCCTTGATCTCTGTTTTTGTTATATTGTTATATGTATTATTGTATTAGATCATATCTATAGCTGTGAAGGAAAGATCTAGCTAGTTTAATGATAGAAGCATGTTATGTTGTTGCTGCAATAAGAACCACTTGATATTCCCCTGGTTGTAGACATCTCTGTCCTGCAACCCCCTCATAGTTTCTTCGGGTGAGACTGCATCTTCTTCGGAGGTGCTGTCAAAAGGGATAGTAGCTAAGGCATGTTGGTGCGCTCTTGGAGTTGAACCCTGGGTCTTCCCCTATGCCAACAATCCTTCCTGTCAGATCGGATGGTGCCCTATTGATTAGCTATGAACAACTGATATTCGGTCAAGATATTTTTATTGTATCATATCCTTGCGACACATAGCCCCTTTCTGAGTGATAGGTAGTACATTTCCCTATATTCGTGAGTCCCCATCTAAGGATTGAAGGTCCAGATATTTCACAGTATTCTTTAGTCTTTGGCATATCGACGGCATGAATTCTATCTTGGAGCATCCCCATTGGGCTAGATATCCGTAATCCACTGGAGACATTCATTGCAATGGGTATCCAGGATCTCCCCTCGTAGCTCCTTTGTCCACGACCAATCAACAATTACATCTTCTCCATGGATCTATTCCCTTAGAGTGTGGTTTTCTCATCCCCTCCAATCAATCACTTGCGATGCACGGTCAAGATGTATTTACCAGAGCTCTAATGGTATATTTTTAGGGAATATTTCCAAAAGTCTCCCAGCCCCCTTTACGTACGACCCTTGGTCTCGGGCTATTCTTAGGGAGACACTTGTTAGCACATGACACATTGAAGAGACACATGGATCAACCCTTGGTCGACACATGGACCATCACATACACTTGATTTGATGTAAATGTCAACACATAGGTACTTATGTTATCCATTCAGGTGATTCCACTTGTCCTCCAGGCGTTGGATGGGTGATGTAAACCACTTCAACATGACGACACCTTCCTTTTGTCATATTCCTAAAGGATCACTAAGAACTATGGTCGCGGTTTATTTCAGTTGGGTCTGATGGACGATCCAGATTACTACATCAAAATCCTGTCTTCTGGATATTTTTGTCTCAGTGATCTAAATGACCCTCAATAATTCACTGCGATGATAAGTTACAATCTCTCCAAGTTCTTTCCCGATGGGTCGACGAACTAGATCAGGGCTTGGATTCTCCTCCATCGAAGTTCCATTATGAACTTAAACATGATTATCTATAACTACTATGACCTCCAATCGAAGGTGGAGATATTCCCATCCTTGGATCCAATGGTCGATGGATAAGGGTGATTTCCCAAGGGCATGGGGTCTGAAAAGGTATCCCCCCTTGGTCCTTCTTTCAATCACTGACCGACATGTGTTCCTCCTAGACACAATGGAGGTCCTCATCAACAAGATATGTTGTGATGATGTCACCTCATCACTTGGTCTCGTACAAACAAGACCATTGTGATATATGACAGAGGTTTATCATGGCATTGTCCCGATGGATGGCCTACAATGTCCCTCAAACTCCCCTTTTAAGAATTCCTCCACCTTAGCTTTCAGGGTTATCCTCGCTGTATTAACCACAAGGATCTAATGATCAAGGATAATCCATTAACATCCTTCCATAGATCAATGAACCTTGTTGATTTCAGAGTGCACACTCCATGAGATTAACTCTCAACATTGATGGAGATTCAGGATCTCTCTTCTTGGACAGATCAACAACTGAGGTCTCATCATTACTTTATCCTGATGAAGGTCCTAGATTTAATCATCATGTGAAATCTATGGCCATGGTCCTCTAAAGATAAGTAGGGTTCCTCCATTGGCTTAACAGTCCTAGTCTGGTCTTAGTCATTTTCACAAGGTTTTTCCTTGTGTTTTCCCGTATGGTTTTTGGGTTTTCAAGAGCCCTCGTCTGGGTCAAAAGAATACCTTCATTCATCCAGGGTCTTGAAACTATGACGCATAGGTACACACAAGGAAAAAAAATACAAATATTTATGGAAAAGAAATGCAGTAGTACATACATCAAGAAGGGAGATCTCTCCACTCTAGATTATACTGAAATATGGGTTATATACTTGTTCACACGACTATGTATGTTTATATTATTTCCATAACCATGCATTTCCCATGCTTAACATAGTCTATATTTTTAGTTATTTCCCTAAGGATAAATATTGCTCGAAATATCAGATAAACGAATTCTCACATCGATGTATTCTATGCAAACAAAATACCATTACTAAGAAGGGGACAACAATATCACCATTTGTATATTCACATCAAACATCATCGTATGAATTATCATATCCATTCATGCATTCAAGTTAATATATAGATCAATACAAGTTACTTATCTACGATTTCTTAGATATGTTGGCCACTACTATAAGGTGAACTGCTCTACACCCAACCGTAGGCAAGGTTGCAATAACTTCTACTACAACCATCCACCCCCAACCAGGGTATGATGTCATGAGAGGATATCTACAAGATTTTATAGAAGTATCTTCAACTTCTCTTCTCTCTTTGTCTCCATCTACACTTGGCCTATGCCAATATTTGTTCATTCTCTCCTCGTCTATCCCTATTCCCTCCTTTTTCATGTCTTCTCCCCCATGGATTGAAGGGCCATGCCATGAGTTTCTTGAAAGTACATTTCCCATCCTTCCTTAACTTCCAAAGAAATTGTTCCAACTACTATATTGATTTATAATCAGTTTCCAAGTCTGAGGAAACTTCAGGTTTGCACCATTTTTAATTACGCAAGGTACTTCCTTGTAGATTCACTTAAGTCAGTAATGGCCTCCATCTTGAACATTACTCTCATGACATCATAATATGTGAACACCTTCCCTTTAAAAGTAGCTCAACATTTCTCTGTTACATTAAAAATAAAATATATAAATTACAAAATATATCAAGGTCCATTGTATTTCCTTAATCACATATAGATTTGTCAATAGTTTTTTCATAGTAATACTTATAATTACATACTGGGGGATATAGGGGTGTTACACTAGAACATTGTACAACTATGTTATATCAAACTCTAAATTCTACACAATTCTTGTAGGTTTTGAAACAAATTCAAGTTCCTACAAAACTTGTAACAACTGCTAGTTCTGGAAAAACTTGTGACAACTGTAAGATTCTCATAATTTGAGGCTACTATAGAAATTGACAAAACATATTGGATTTTACTTGAACTTTGTTCTCCAAAATTTGGTTTTCAAACAAAGTTGTATCCAACTATGCCTAAAAAGGTTTTCACAATTGGACCTTTATTTATTATTGTTTTTTTCTTAATTTTTTATTTTTATTTTATTTAATAAAATATGGAAAGAAAACTTAAGATGAAGTGGAATAAAGTGGGATAACCCTCTTACTTACAACCTCTATTTTTTACATCTTTTTCAAATCCTGAACAAATTATTTTCTAGATATGTGGTTTTTATATAATTTGAATCGATGGACATTAGCCATGAATGAGATTCCTTGACCATAAATAGTTTCCAATATTGCAGATCTATTATAAAAAACAATATCTACTTCATATGGTCCCAACCAATTAGTAGAAAATTTCCCTTTAAACTCTTGGAATTTAGAATCAACGAGAAGGGCCCAATCACCTAGTTTAAATTTCTTCTTCTTAATGAACTCATCATGCCATTTTTCCATTTATTGTTGAACAATAATGGTATGTTGAAGGGCATATTGGTGCATCTCATCAATTTCATTGATATTTTCTAGCTAGAGTGATCTGAATTATGTTCAAAACGAGATGAAAGTAGAGAAATTACAATGAAATACTCATGAAAATTTCCAGAAACAAAGAAATAGAACAATAATTGATTTATATTAATGAAAGAATTGTAAAGAGATTGTAAAAGAGAATTGTAGAACCCACAATTACAAAGAAGTATAGAAGAATGTGTTGAACTAAAAATTGGAAAAAGGAGCCAATTGGAACAGGTGGGTGGCCACCAATATCCACCTGAATCAATTCTCCTCCCTTAGGAAGCAATAGTCTCCATTGCGTTAAGTTCCTAGGGAAGATGGGAATTCATTTTCTGAATCTCAATCTTGGTGAGTTGTGTTATTTGTTGGAGAATTTTTGTTTCTTGGTCTATGGAAGACTGTCACAATCATGTTGTTGGCAGTGTTGAATATGCTCCACTAATCTATTATCTATGGGTTTGATGGGGCATTGTGTAGGCACCATTGTAGGTGAAGAAACAATACATTTTTTCTATATAGAAAGTGTTGAGGTTGCAGTGGTTGTAGTGCTTTTATGTTCATCCTTTGAACAAACTGTGTATATGAGTTTTGGAGCAGTAGTCGGAACTACCTCTGGTATCCTATAGAGATGACCTCCTAGAGTAATAATGAAACTACATGGTATATACTCATAGACATGATGACGTATCGACATATATGGTTGGCCCAAAACAACATCATAGACATCAATAGGGGAAACATCACACACTACCTCATCCTCGAAGGGCTAGATGCCATAAGACAAGTGACATTGATGGGTGATACAGAGATCTCATCCATGGTGAAGCCACTCGATGTTGTATGGGTGTGGGTGTGGTGTTGTTGAAAACCCTGGCTATTTGAAGACCTTGGTTGAGATGAGGTTCTTATGGTTGTCGTTATCAACAATGAAATGTAATGGGGTCCCCTTCACCCACATTTGTGCATGGAAGAGGTGCTCCCCCTCTTCTAGATCCATTGATTCTTCCAGTTTAATTGTTGTGGTCGTGACATTGGCAGCGGGGTCTGCATCAATGATCTGTCTATTTTCAATATTTTTTGGATCAGATTCCAAATTAGGGTACAACTCTGAGTCTTTGACCTCGGCCACCAATGACTGTTTTGAGCGACATTCATTGGTGTTGTGTCAGGGGATTTTGTGGAAGTCACACCACTTCCCAGTATTATTATTCGTCTTCCCTTTACCCTTTTTTTTGTGTGTCTTGGACTAGTTATCTAGAGGTTGTTGGTTAGGGCCTTCTTTACCATGCTTTGGTTGTTGCATATTTGCATAACCAAATTCCCATTTGTTTTGGTGCCTAAATTTCTACTTGATTTTGAAACCACATCGATAGGAATCCCCAAATGATGAGATGTTTAGGAAATCCATTTTGGTTTGGATGTACCTATGCAGATCCCCACTATATTTAAGAACTGGATGTCTCTTAGAGTCTTTGATACCCATCTTGGTGCCCAAGGTATGGAAAGTATTTGTGAACTCCAAAACTATTTGGATCTTCTCTTGCCGCATTGTCGTCCATCTCATGTATTGGTCTTCATAGTTATCAACAAGATAGTACTTTTCTTTGACCACATCCACAAAACAAATCCATGTGGGATCAAACCCATATATTCCAGATTCCTCTGTGGAATTTTTCTCCCAGTAAGTTTCCCACCAATGTTTGACATGGGGGAGAGCCTTTAGGAGTGAGAAGGTGATGTTTTCCCTATCGGAAAAAAATTGAATAGAAAAATAACCTTCTAATAGATTTAACCATTTTTCTAGGGAATCCGCATCTACTTGACCTTCAAATATGGGAATATCAAAATTAAATTATACCTTGAAAGGAGAGGTTCCTCCAAAATGGTCGTTAGATGAAGATGTGTTTCTTTCTATCAGTAGGCGTTGAAGGATGTGTGAAAATTTCTCCATCATTTCGTCCCTCTGTCACGCGAGAGCTTTCTCAAGAAACAGTTTAATAGAATCTTATGCTCCGTCTTTTTTCTTTTCTTCTGCCATCCAGGGTTTCTTGGGCATGCAAGAGTGATTTTCCTCAAGAGATACAAGCTCGATAACCAATTGGATATACTCTGACCTCATGAGAGACATGGCTGAAAAATGATCAAGAGCAACCTGCTTTGATACCACTGATTCATATTTTTTTCGGAACGAAATGAATGTAGATAAATTACAATGAAATACTCATGAAAATTTCCAAAAACATAAAGATACATGAATACTTGATTTCTATTAATGAAATAATTGTAAAGATAATGTAAAAATACAAAGTGCAAGACTTGCTAGAATGGTGGTAGCTTTATCTATGAGAAGACATGTGATGACTACCATTCGCCAGAACATGATTACAATGAGGCTCTAAAGGACTTTTTTATGTTAAACATGAATGCCAAAACCATAGACATCCAAAAATGTAACCCTAGGAGATGAAACACCAAAAGTCATGCAGGCCCATTTGAGTAAGTTAGTACATTAACTTCCCGAGGTTGTAACGTTTTCATACGATCTTCGTTTTAGTTGTGAGATAGCCCATTGGAAATGTATTTTCAAGAACTACACATTAATTCGTCAAACTCAGACTTCGTCTACAGTTTAATTGTGGCAAGACAAAATAACACTATTTAGGGCCCCAAAACGGCCCTAGAAGTACAACAAGATGTGCTAACATGAAAACATACCAAATAAGCTATTTGGATTAGGTGGGAGGCCACCAATATCAACCTGGAAGATGTGTAGGGATCCATACAACCCTGGAAGTGTAGAAACCACAATTACAAACAAGTACAAAAGACGTGTTGAATTAAAAAATAGCAAAAGGAGGGAGTTGGAATAGGTTGGAGGCCACCAATATGCACATGGATTATGATGATTTTGAGCTTCTAAAATATCCATTCCAACCTACAATGTAATCTTTGATGCATTAATTTGAAATTCAATAGGTAGGACTACTTTATTAACATATACCAACTCATCAGGAGTGTATTTAGTAACATTTTTCGAAGTTGCTCAGTAGGCCCAAAGTGTTTCTGGAAGTCTGTCTTCCAATTATTTATGATGAAGTTTTATTTTCTTAGTCAAAATAGCTTCCAAAACATTCTTAGTGGATTCTCACTTACCCATTAGCTTGTGGATGATATGGAGAGGATTTCCTATGTATGATTTGATACTTCTAAGTGAATAATCTTTGATGTGAATTGTGTCCCTTGATTTGTGAAAATATCCGAAGGTACACCGAAATGAATAAAGATTTCTTCATACAAGAAATCTGAAACTACTTCCTTGGTTTCCCTTGGAAGAGATTCAACTTCCACCCACTTGGTTACATAGTCTATACATGATAAAATATATACATTTTTCTTAAATAGTTGATTAATTAGTCCAACAAACTAGGGCCCAGTTTCCAAAAGGTTCTATTAGAATTTGTGTCTATAAAGACATGCATATAGTTGTAATGGTCGACCCATTATATAACAACTATCACAATTTCTAACATATTTCTTATCATCTCTAAAAAGAGTAGGAAAATAATATCCCAAATGAAGGACTTTGTGAGGAATCCTTTTGTCATTGAAGTGTCATCCACATGGCTCACCATGGTATGCTTTGAAGATATCAAAGACTTCATATTCTCTCACACATTGTCGAATGATTAAATATTTTCCTATGCGAAAGAGGTCTCCTTAAATACATGAATATATGGGACTTGAATTGGTGATATTCTCCTTCTCTTTTGGTGAGAGATGTTGTGGTATTTTTCCCATAGCTATGTAATTGACAATATTTGCAAACCAAGGTGAATTAGTGTTGGCACCCAAAGTTTTAGGATGAAGATTGTGGGCACGCAAAAAACATAGTTTTGCACACACAATATCATCTATGTGATGGATGAATCAAGGTTCATATGCTAGTCAGAAGTTCCACTATGCATGTCAGAAATCAAGAAGATGTCGTATGCATGCAGGAATCAAGAAGAGGATCATCAAGAAATCTTCTCGAATGAGTAAGTTAGAAAACACGAGAGATCATGGAGCAGTTAAGTGATGATATGGAAATTTATTTAAGACATACATGACTCTAAATAGGCTACGTGTACTGCATGCGGGTGGAAAAAGAATGCAGGACTGACAGTCAATAGAGTGAGTGGAGGAGAGATGAAAGTGAAAGAGTGCCAATGCATAGAAGAAGAATAAAAGGGATCAACGACGAAACAAAGAAGGTTGTTCTTTTTTATGGTGGTGGTGGTGTTGTTTTTTTTAGTGTTGTTGATTCAGTGGGTTCTCTCTATGTTCTCTCGGTTTATAAATGATTCTAGCTATTTTTTTAAGAGTTTGGTTGTGAGTCTGGTTTTGTATGTAGCTTGAACAAGTTTGGTATGAAGTTTACAATAGATTCATGTTAGTAGTACATCCAGAGTTGGAGAGAAAGAACAAGGGAACTTATAATGAACTACTGATAGAATGTATGAGAGCCCATCACAGTGTTTCTGATGAATTATGAGTTTCTTGATCCATTTATGCTATTATGAAAATGGAAATAATACAAGCTACAATTATTTTTGTCAATTACTGTGTTGATGATGTGTTCATTGATTGTATATTTTAATGTTATATGTTGTTAATATTTAAGTATATTTCAATGGAATGTAGGAATGCCAAACCGAGTGGATTATTTGTGTAATTTAACCCTTCATCACTAACACAAGACCAGATGGTATCTGTGATTCTCATGGCGTCTTGGGTGAGACCTTATGTTGGCAGAGGCCATCTTGGGGAAAACAATTGAAATTAATAAAGGGAGTTAGAAATTGGACTAGAAAAGGAGCGCACACCGGAAAATAGGGAAAAATAGCGTTGAGAAAGAAGGAAAGTTAGAGGAAGGAAAAAGGACACGGTTCAAAGAGGAAAATGGTTTGATTGTGGACTAGCCATGCATAGGAAGTTAGAAAGTGGACAAACCTAGCTTACCTAGGGTTAGTAGGTTAGGGTTTTGGTCATTGTTGTAACGAGTATTTTACCCATTTTTGTAGTATAAATATGTATTGTGAGATCTGAGGAGATCTAGTTTTGCTAGTTTCTAGTGAGTTATCGAGCTATAGACTGTTGTGTAGACAATATTGAGATGACATTAGAGTCAGTTTTGGAAAGAGAGATATGCATTGTAATAGAGGGTAAGGTCACAAGATGTGGATCTTGGTGCGATCTTTTCATCATCATTTGTACGCAACGACAATGCACACAACGCTATAAACATATGTAATGTGCGGATCGCCATGAAATTTTGATGAAGAATTATAAAAGAGAGAAGAAATTCATATCGTTGTGGAAGTAGACAAAGGGGGGTCAACCACGGTAAATTTGTGTCTATGTGTGCAATGGTTGTCTTATTTCTTACAATTATTCAGTTATGATGAATGGAAGAATCAATCTGGTAATAGTAAAATGCAACAAATGGTAGAATGGTCTAAATATGTATTACAAAATGAATCTTAAATGAATTCAAATGATAATATAATGGTAGATATTGATATAATGATATGTTTGAATAGTATATCTTGTTGATGTTTTTGTAGCTACGAGAGGTATTAACCTCAATGTGTAACCTTTGAATTAGAATACAATATTTCAGAAGCAAGTGAGCCATTAAATAGATGTGTGGAAATCCTTGAAGACAAGTCAGCCTAGAAGAATAATAATATTATATTATTATCTTCCAGAAATACAATTCAGATCCATAGGAAAAATATAAATAGAAAATATAATTACCAGAAAGTCAGGTCGAACCAGCTAGAAAATTCACTAGACAAATTAATATAAATACAAGACGTTTTAGCTCACTTCGAGAGCCAAAAAGTGCACAAGTCCCGTGGAGAGTTGTAGTTGTAGCTACAAGGATAAATAAGGGCATATGGACATATCTTGGTTCTTGGTCTCTCTATAGCACTATATTGGTGATTCTCTTGGTGGTTCTTGGTGAAATTCTTGGTGATATTCTTGGTGACACTCTTGGTCATATTCTTATGGATCAAGTCTGAGATATTAGTG
>ML853126.1:13585-37856 GCA_009831015.1 Picea engelmannii | reverse complement strand
TGGATAATTAAAAGAATCATGAGGTATATTTTGGTAATAAAATTGATTACAATTTTTAAACCTTATTTATGGAGGAGTTACATAGTTGGAACATGGCTTTGGTGTTGACATAGTTGGAACGTGACTTTGGTGTTGACAATATTTTTTTTTTAAATAAGAGTGTAAATATATTAGAAGCTTCCAAAAACCAGGGCAAAATACAGAGTTATCCAGGCTGCAGTTACTGGACTGCCCCATCTATGGGGAAACCAGTCCAGCCGGCCCGCTAAGCATTGGTCGAGTAAGTCATGAGAAAATTGAAAAAAGAGTGCTAAAATTGTCTATGAATTACAAACTAAACCTAGACATTGTAAACTTAGACACCTGGACAACTAGACATTGTAAACTTAGACACCTGGCTGATAGCTTGTCCAGGTGGCTGGAAGGTCGCCTGGTCAAGGCTCTTCCTCGATGTATGATGTCTCGTTGCCCCATTGCTTGTCATCCTTCTGGTTGCGCTCAGCTTCCTTAGCGTCGTCCTCGTGCCTTTCCTTCTCCCTGCTCATGACTGGTGGGCTCGTCACATTATGCTGACCTTCGTCCCTATCAATCTCGAGGTCCCCCTCTGGGATAGCTTCCGTAGGATCCGAGAACAAGGCAACATGCATGGACGATAGAATTTGGAGGAAGTTCGCCACCTTAGCTTCCATGGCTTCCATACGATAATGAAGATCCGCCACCTCCTGCCGAAGTTCGAAAACTAGGGTGTGCAGGATGGCCAAATTATCCCTGAATTGCGTGCTGTCAAAGGAATCCTGGTGGTGAGGTTCTGTTGTATTGGGCCTTCTCTGCTGAGTCGGGCCACAGTCTAAGTTGCTAGCAGGAGTATGGGAGGGCCTGGGATTTTGGATAAGCCGAAGAAGGGAAATTGGTGTTTTCAGAATGATGGCCATGGACCTGAATTGCGGAGCTTGCAAGTTGAATGGAGTGGAGACTGACTGATGGTGAGGTGAGGAATCATCAGAAGTTATGTCTGGAGGAGTAATCGAGGGTCGTCGAGGCTTCCATGGCGTGCCCCGTCACGGTCTGCCTCTTGGCCTCATCATGTAAAGGTCAGTGCAACTTGCAGGAGGATCAAAGGTCGAAGGGAGAAGGGGGAAGATAGGGTCTCACTCACACCAGAGGAGAAGAACAGGGAGGAAATCCAGCTTCAGCAGAATGAGCCCATCTAATAGCGAACAGTGGCGAACCGTCTCCATTATAACCCAATGCATTTAAACTCGCAGCGAAAGGACTCCTGCATAAATGCAGCTCGTATCAACTTAAACGCAAATAAATATCAGGTGGGGTGATGGGCTGTGGCACATGCCTAGCACGTGGCTCCATGCCACGGCGCCCAGTACCCTCATCCACATCTCGCCACGATGGCCCATTTGACACCCCATCCAGGGAGGTATCTACCATTATAGCTTTGCAAATACATTTCTGTAGGATAGGGTTATTCTGATCCCGGGATGCATGACAGTGAAGGTCTGGACCTCTCCAATTGGTGCCCAAGTTAGCGAGTTCATCAACAACTTGATTCGCCTTCCTGCGGACGTGTGTGGGAATGATGACCTAATTTGGATTAAGTAAATCGGCGATGATCTGTAATCCATGTGACAGTCTCCAACTGGGCGAGATACTGTCTGGTTTTTCCCCACTTAAGATGCGCCGCAACAAGATGACGATGACTTGAGAGTCTCCCTCGGCAATTACCTTTGTATAATTACTTTTGATGGCTTGTTGTAGTCCCTTGATGAGTCCCCATAGCTCCGCTACATTATTTGTCGAGTGCCCAAGGGATCCTGCCACTAATTTGAGGATGTGCCTGTGTTGATTACGAAAGACCATCCCATACCCGACAGCGCCCGAATTTCCTTTAGAGGCCCCGTCGAAATTTATCTTAACAAAATCCTCAGGAGGAGGGGACCAGAAGGAGGGGATTCTCATTGGGCTGGTAGGAGAGGGGGCGAGCGGGCAAGTCTGAGGAGAAGGAAGGGGGGTCCAGTGACGGAGAATGGTGAGCTTTGAGGGAGAGCATGCGGAGTCTGCATCCGACCAATTCCCGAGGTGGAGAGTTTCCATGATGTTGCAATAGCAATGGCTCCAACACTGTTGCCAAGTGAGAGAGGTGTTTCTGAAAGTTCTTCTATTTCGTTCTTTCCAAGTTTGCCAGAGGATGAAGCCAGGTAGAAGTTGCCAGATTCGATTGAGGAGGGGGGACTGGAAGGCCTAATCTCTCTAATTCGTGATGATTTCTAGAATGTTATCCCTGAGTTGGTCTGAAGTACGCATGGTGATCGCTACCTGATCCCATATTTGAGTTGTGTAAGGGCATGTATTGAGGAGATGATTCATGGTTTCCTCAGCCTCTCCACATAGAATGCACAAGGAGGGTCCCACAAAACCTCTTTTCAGGAGATTGTCCCAGATTAGAATGCTTGAGTGAGAGACCAGCCATAGAAAAAGCATGATTTTCGGCCAGTGCTTAAGATTCCAGATCTTTCCCCAAATTTTCGATTCAGGGGGGGGGGTTGACCAGGCTTTTATCTGATAGGATTCCCTCGTGCTGAAGAATCCCTGTGGCTTGTATCCCCACTGAAGAGTATCCTCACCTTCAATTATGGGTATTCTTCTTTTAGTCAATTCCTCTTGGAGAGGGGTACAATCGAGATGCTCCCTGAGGTTACTACGTACCCTGTCCAGATGCCAGCATCGCCATGTGTCCTCCGTGGGGTTGTCCTGCCAGTAATCTGCCACTCTTGTCAGGCCTATCCTTGTTGTCTGGGTGAAAATGTCCCGGGCCCATTCCTCAGCGCTCAGGGCTGGCCATTGCTGCCAGGAATCTTGCCAGAACAGAGCCGTTTCCCCATCTCCTATTTCCCAGAAAGCATGTTGTGTGACCAGTTGTCTATTTTGCTTGGCCACTGTCCATATTAGAGAGCCCAGGTTGTCTCCATTCCATATGATTAGGTTTTTCTCTGTTGTATTGGAGGTATATTTCTTCCTCCACAGTCTGGACCAAAGATCTCCGGGGTTTTTTAGCCAGCACCACCATATTTTGGCACTGAGAACCTTGTTCATGATAGAGGGATCCCTTACTCCCAATCCTCCTTGTAGTTTGGGAAGACAGAGCTTTTCCCAGCTGACTAAAGCTATCTTCTTCTCTTTGTTGAGGCCCTGCCAGATGAAGTTTCTTTGTAAATTTTTGATGTGGGTGAGAACAAACTTTGGGACAGCGAGCACTGAGAAAGCATAGATCGGGAGAGCTTATAGAACAACTTTGAGAAGAATTAGATGAATTGGTAAGTTCAAGGCTCTAAAGGTCCAGGAGGAGAGTCTTTTGGAGAAAGAAGATAAAAGGTGTTCCCAGGAGGGGTTTCTGAGGGCATTGTCGATTAAGGGTAAGCCAAGGTATTTGGACAGAAGGGATCTTCTTGTGAAACCAAGAAGATCTGAAATGTGTCGTTGGATCCGAGGGGGCGTGTTGAAAAAAAAGATTTGGGATTTGTCCTTGTTACAGTCCAGTCTAGAGGCCTCAGACAAGGTTTGAAGTATCTCCTGGATGGAGCTAGCTTCTCGTACCGTAGGGCTTCCCATTAAGAGCATATCATCCACAAACTGACTATGCGAGAGAGGGGGTGAGATTCCATGCAGGGGTAAGCTTKTCATAAGGTTCTRTTCTATACTTTGYTGTTGACAATATTGTCTTGATTTTCAAAAATCTATTTCCTTTCACACCTCTATTTTTTAGTTATCTTCTAATTAAAGGTGTTTTTGTGGTATTGTTGATCTTCTAATTAAAAAGGCCTTTGTGGTATTGTTGATCTTGGAATTAAAGGTGTCTTTGTGGTAGTGTTTTAGGTGGTCTACTTAAAATGTTATTTTGTTATGTCTTGGATGGATTTTCAATCTAGGAAGGTCTATATCTCACAATTTGAAGTTGTTTAAGATTATTTATTTATAAAGATAGACATTTATTTAATTTCATGCTCAATTTTGCATTTCAAAATCATCGACATCTCATTATCATCTTGATTAGTCCATGGATTTCTTCAAGAGCATTTTCTTGGATACAAAAGATTACATATTTTGTTACTATGGTTGTCATATTCATATTTTTTGTGCACTCCACGGTTTTATTTCCTTTTACTTTGATGCAGACCCCCGAACCCTTGGGTCGAGGTCCACGCAAGATCGCTCTTGATATGCCCTTTTTTAGCCTAGTTCACTCTTTGATTCCTCCTCATATTAAAGGTGGTCTTAGGGACGTCATCTTCCTTAATATGTAACTGGTGGTATCTTGATCACAATTTGATCTTTGAGAACACCGTCACGCCCTTCATTTGATCGAACAGATCATCAATCCTCGGCAACAGACATTGATTCTTGATCATGGCCTTGTTCAATTGATGGTAGTCAATGCAGAGCCTCCACGACCCATCCTTCTTTTGTATGAAAATAACCGGTGCACCCATGGTGACACACTTGGACATATCAGTCACAGGTCCAACAATTCTTTCAGTTGCATTCTTAACTCTTGTAATTCTGGGGTCGAAAACTGATAAGGTGTTCTCTCTATCGGTTTAGTTCTCAGTTTTAGGTCTATAGTAAACTCTGATTCCCTCTCCAGCGTCATCCTATTTAACTCCTCTGAAAATATGTCCGCAAACTCTCTCACCACCAAAAGGTGTTCTAGACCTTCCGCTACTCCCTTCTTGTTTAATGCAAAGATCACATAAATCTTGCACCCCTTGCGCATGCTCTTCCAAAGTTGCGAGGAAGAGATGAACCTCAGGGAGATTCCTTGGTTCTGACCTGCAATCACACGTCTCTATCCCTCATCATCGACCAAGATCAACTGTTTCGTCTTGTAGTTGAGTATTGCCTTATGCGATTCCAACTAGTCCATACTGATCACAACGTCATAAGATCCTAATATCGTGATGTATAGGTCGGCCTTGGTGACAAAATATCCCAGGTTAAGGATACAACCCGTAACCTTTCCTCCAACCCTTTGCTTGGCTCTCGAGGCCATATCTACGAAGATAAACTCATATTGTTCGACTGCCTTTACCTTAATCCTTTTTAGTGCTGTACTAGAAATGAAACTCCCGGTAGCACCAGGATCTATCAAAATACTAAGGGTTTGGTCAGCGACACTACCTGTTGTCTCGAGCACAGTCGACTGGTGATCTACCTAGCAGTTAGTCACCATTGCATGAATTCGATGGGCCTTGCCCATATCTCCCACGGTAGTGGGTCTAGCTGATTCGGACGCTTTAGTCCTCTCCACTGAGAAGTCGCATTGGTATTGTGTCTCCCCACACATCCAACACCCCTTCTTCGACCCAGTAGTCCTGGTACCCAAAGTAGAAGATGGCGGCCCACCGGCCTAGAATCGTGATCTGTTTTGATGAATAGGCCTAAACTACTGTTGTTGTGGTCGACGTTGTTGTTGATGCTGTGGTCCCCGATAAGGTGTCCGCTGCTGAGGCATCGGTCACCAAGGTGTAGTGAAAGTGGATCCCCTCTGGAAGCGACGATATCCCGATGTATGTCTGGCTAGTGTCTAATGCTGATGTGTTCCAGATGACACCTACCCTGCTGGTCTCACTGGATTCCTTGTCTGACTCCCAATGATAAGCTCCTCCTCTGCTATGAGGGCCTTCTGGACGACATCATGTAAGGTTTGAGGAATCAAAATCTTGACCTTTGGACGTATATTTTCGTTAAGGCCGAACACGAAGCTATTGACCTTAAGTTTCTCAGTGTTAAGGTGTAGAGCATACCGGAGCAACTCCATAAAATGGGCCTCGTACTTGGGCACCGTATGACCATCCTCTCGTAAGGCGTTTAACTCATTGAGATGATGCTCAATGAATTGCTCTAAAAGGTACCTCTCTCAGAACCGTTCCTTGAACAGTTCCCATGACACATCTTTGATGGCCACGTTCATCTGCAGTAGGAGCGTCTTCCACCATATAAGAGCGCTACCCTTCAGTTGAAATACTGCCATGTAGACCTTCATGTTGGAGGTATAATCGCGAAGTGAAAAGAACATCTCCATGTTCTCCAACCATGCCTCGGAGGCTGCACCGTCCGGGGCACCAAAGAACTTGGGAAATTTGACCTTCTTGAGTTCACGGTGAATTCTACCAGTACATACCGGAGCGCGCAATGGAACCTCGGCAGGTGTCGACACCTTGGGCTCATCTCTATTCAAACGACTGATCAATTCCTCATACATGCGCTGAAAATATCTCATCTTTCCAACCACATCACCAACTGTTATCTGCTCCTGTCCAACAACCTGCTCGTCTCCCTAGGGGTTAGATCCCTCAGGCGTGGATGCTACTGGAGGCATCACACCTCCTCCCCTAGCACCCCATCGTCTGCCTCTGCGACATTCTCTAATTATGATTACCTCCACAAGTACAAATCAACCCAATTAGTAACATTATAATCAAATCATATCAACGAAAGTCATATTTTTCCCAAGTCGTGGGTTGAACCCACTCTGATACCATGTGTAATGACCCCTTCATTACGACTACAAGCGAAGCATAAGTGAAATTTTTCATTTTTTTTTTTTTAGGCAAGAAGGAAATGACAACAAAAGTTTAACCACACCACTGACAATGAAATCAATCATGCAGTCTAGGCAACAGGCAACTAAGACTCTACGCACTAGCATAAGAGAAATAGGGTGAACAAGCAGAAACCAGGTATAGACAAAGATGACTACTCACTTGACACAACCTGACGATGCCTACAAGCTAAAGGGGAAACACCCCCATCCCAACACAACGGTCTCATGACTAGGTAACTAGAACCTCGATGACATGCAACCTAATGCATGAAGGCGTTGCAACCCACGCGCCATCAATGTACTTACAAGTTCAACAACCCAAAATGGAAGTACATACCCCAACCAAGTTATCAATCACCTCTAGCCACTAAGGTGTGCAATGATCCCCTCATCAAGAATCATGTCATCCCCCAGCGATAGGCGCGACAATGCCCTATTGCTACAAAACCTATCTGGACCAGGCGCTCTAGCTAAATCCAACTCCTTAGGAACCGAGCCACTAACAGGAGGACCACAGCCACACCCCAAGCGACAGGTTAACAAGATGCAAGATCACAACAAAAAGGAAAGTTCAAGCTAAAAACGACTTCGTCAACAACCCAACCATTAATCAAGGCTAAATGGTCAATATCTACGATTTAAATTGGCATTAATTACAGATCAATTAACCCGTCTAAATTCCATTAGTCAACGAGTTACCAACCAAACTTAACATGAATTATGAATCAAATTTAGTGAGTCTGAGTTACCAATTAGGCGATATCTATATATCCAACTAACATCAATTAAATATCTAATTTAGCAAGTCTAATTTATATCTAGTCAACTATTTTCAATTCTAATTTAACCTTAAAGAAAAACAAGTTAGAAAGTCTAAATCACAACTAATCAACAATTGGAAATTCTAAATTGACCTTAAAATCCATCCAAATTAGCAAGTCTAAATCATGATTTAGACATTAACTACAAATATAATCTAACCTTAATACGATCTAACTTTAGAAATTGCCAATATATAAACAACATTCACTGTACCAAATTACAATGTCTAAGATTATAATGCTATTAATGACTTTAACATCCAACACACCGTCTGGCCATTTTTAAAAGTAGTTAGGTTTAACCAGCTTCCTATTCACATCAAGTTGTTGAGTAAATGTAAGGTTAACCATAACAAAAATTGACTTTTCATTGAAAATTCCCCTACTGTCTAATCAAGCATGAATCACTGACAAAAATGTGAGGACGTGGTCTGACATGAATCAATTTTCCATTAAAGTAAAGATAAATCTATTTTTTCTTAATTAGGAATTTATGTCCCTGACATAAATTACAGTCATTAATAAATTGTTTCCATTGCTATCATTTATATTTACTGTCATTAATTTACTTCCGTTTAAATTTATTGTCATGTAATTGTTTGAATGTCCTCACCAGTATGTTACCCAATCGTTGTAGGTGTCTTGCTATCCAAGGAGTTACAATGCAGTTTTTTCAAGAAATCACCAATGCTAAATCAAATGAATGTCCAAGGGAGTACTGAGAACGCAGTTCAGAAGACAAATGCACAAACCATCCACTATAGGAATTCACTACGGAAAACAAGGGGGAAATCACTGCAAAGGATTCACGCAGTCACCCATGAAAAACTCGCTAGGTAAAACAAAGGGGAAACGCAGTCCCAAAATGTAAGGCTGTCAACAAGAGGGAAAAACGCAGTCCAAAGTAAACACTTAGTGATTCAGAGTTTCGTTTGGTCTTGATCCCTCAACACTCGGAATGAGGCGTTGCGATCAACGATCCAGATATTTATTCAGACCTATTTCGAGTGGGACCAATCAATGATCCATATCTCATCCCTGATTTTAAGTTTCCCTAGCTAGGTGTCATGTTAGCCCACGAGCACAGCATTGTCAGAGCCAACCAACAACTGATACGTTGACATGTGGAACCTGTCATGTACACAGGTGAATATCGTGAAACCAGGTGACATGTGTCATGCCTTCTTGCCACATCAATGCCTATGAGGACCAACAACAAGGTGCCACATTCCCTAGGCGACGTCATGACAAAAAGTTTTTCTTTAGCCAAATTCATTTTTTTGCTTCAGTTAGATTGACGACTCTCATGCATTTCAGACCTTCTTGTACAACTTCAGATTGATGATCCAGATTTGTTTCGCAGTGCTCTTTTCAGAGTCTCGTTTGAAGTGGATCCTCCAACATTCCGAAGAGGAAGCTCTCACAGACGATCCAGATCTATTCAGATCTTATTCAGGTGGGACCGATCAACAATCTAGATCCACCCTATGATAGCAGAGCGTCTCGACCAGGTGTCAAGTTAGCATGTCAGCGAGACACTATCAGGGAAAATCATTAGTTGCCACGTGGACAATTGGAACCTGCCACATACATAGGTAAACATGTCAAATTTGGGTGACACGTGTGCTACCCCTCTATCACATCCATGCTAGTGTAGACTAGTTGGAAAGTGTTGCATGTCCAAAATGATGTCAGCGTGATGAACTTTGTTGTAACAGAATTTTTGTCCTGTGACCCATTTAAATCAACAACTCATTTTAATTTTTTGATCACAGATCAATAATTCTGATTTGATCTCGTGTATTCCTCAAAGTCATTTTCATTTGACCTCTTCTTGAAGCCTCAACTCCAGGCCTTTGATAGGCCTTACTCCGAAAACAATTAAGATCTCATTCTATCTTGTAACAAGGATTGAGATATAATCTCATAGCTCCCTCTTTGGAGTCCTGTTGAAGTCCAGACCCTATTCACTTCGATGGGTGAAACCTCGATCAATGGTTGAGATTACTCGTCGAGACTGATTTAACAATCATTGAGTTTCGTTGTTCTTGCGAATTCGATTTCAAGCATCCAACCACCGGAAAAAAGGATTGCAGGCATTCTAAGGGAAAAAATGAAGCGATTTTTCTTCGATGGAAACTTCTCATTGGTTATGTGATCTTTTCATAACATAATTCCAACATGTAATGGGAGTTTTTACGATTTTACCAAGGAGAAATCATCCAAGAATCAAGAAGCGAGAAATAGTTTCAAGAAGATGGAAGTGGTTTCAAGAACCAATTTAGGGAACGAGCAAGAGGAATAAAAGAGAATGCAGGTGCCCATTGTCAAGGTTGACACTTTGGGGAATTGAAGAGTTTCTTATAACCAGATTTGTTTGAACAGATGCTTTGAACACAATCAGTTGATAAATGCAACAAGAAACAAAGATTCATCCCTTGAGTTTAAGTTTCAGTTTGTAACTCCTTTCTATAGTTTTTTATGTTCTTGTAAAGCATCTCCTTCCACTTTTTTTTTCTTGCATCAGATATGATATATAAAATATCAAGCAACTATCCATTCACCATGTTCAGTGTTACTGTATGATGTCTGGTAATGATATAGAATTGAATTCTTATGAATGTATGACCAATTCTTGTCATTTTTCTTTCTACTTTGAATGATATGTAAAGGGTACCTCCTTGAATTTTAAAGTATGAGGATATTAATTGTTTGAAGCATATGTTATTGATTTGTTTACACTTGTTAGGGATGTTGAATTGTTTATTGCTCAACACACTATTCATTTCACCTAGGCTACAAGATTCATTATTTGCAATGCCCTATATGTTTATTTTGTTCTTTCTTCTGATAGTTGAGAGAAATTTTCAGTTAAATTGAGAACTGTTTGAGGTCCTTTAGTTTTAAGAGAGAGAGAGAGAGAGAGAGAGAGAGAGAGAGAGAGAGAGAGAGAGAGAGAGAGGGAAAAACATCCCAAAAATTGTATTGTGTTAAGAGAATATCTCTTGTTAGGGATAATTATACATCATAAACAAATTAGAGGTTAAATTCTCAATAAGACAGTTCAAGAAGTCATTTTAGATATGCAAGATTAAATGTTTTATTTTATTTACACGAATTGTCTTTTTGCCAATTGAGAATTGATGTTGATTTATGCTACAGTTATGAGTTAATATATAATTGAAAATGATTCTTGACATGAAGTTTTTAATTCAAATAGGATCCTTAAGTTTATAACAATAAAAGTGTAAAACTTATGTCTAGAGAATTTATGTTGGATGCAGTGCAAGTATACTAAGTGGAAGATATTGTTATGCTATATGATCTACGTTATCAATGTTATTTATTAATATACGAAAATATTACTTAATAGTTGTTAATGTATAGAAAAATTATAATGTGATAAGAAGATTAAGATAGGGTATGTTTTTGCTTATTTACAAAATTTTAAGTATAATTGAGGTTAAGGGAACTAGATATCTCCAGTCACTAGCCTTGAAACCTTAAGTGGTCAAAATGAATGAGATGCTTGAGCATTGATTATCTGTCTTGGAGGTCCTAACCATGTAGAATAGGATGGGCTCATAGTTTCCTTATGTTATCTTTATGTGATGAGTTGTTTGGTTTTAGTGATGATGCATTAAGATTAATTGTGTGATTATTAATGTATGTTGTGATGTATATCACTTGTTCTAACGGTCGTCTCAATTTTTTTATTTATTTACCTCATCTTGTACTCATTCTTTTGTTGTCGTAACAATGGGGAAATTACACTTAGTAATTCTTTTGTTGTTGCATCGAAGGGGAATGTATGGGATATAAATTTGGATGGGTAACCATCTTAGGATAGAAGGAGGAAGAGGATATAATCAACAAGTTTTTTCACCTTCATATGGAAATGATATTAATAGATACTTCTTACCACTCCATTTGGAATTCATAAGAAAGGAAGTCCCTCTATAAATTTCCATTACTACCCCTCCTATGATGACTATCGGCTCATTGTCGCAACCCATGTCAAGTGTAGTGTACAACACAATAGTCATAATGCATGCAACTAGTTATATATTTGAGTTTGGTGTTTAGATAAAAAAAAAAAAAAACTATTCAATATACCACAATTAGTTCTTATGGTGGAATATGTTGAAGAGGGAGATGAGCTCCGACTGCAACTTGTCATTGACCTGTGGAAGATATATCTACCGTCACTTTCCAATATCATTATAGAATAGGAAAAAACGATGAAAGGAAGAGTTAAAAATAAGTATGATTGCATGAGAAAACTATGGAGTCATAATCTATATCTCAAGGAAAAAACAAGACAATGGGAAAAATAAAGAGAAGTGTTGTAGATACAAGTAAAATAGGCTACAACTAATTAGAGTCAATTGAGAAAACAAGGAACAAAAACCACCGCATTTTCATCTAACCAAATGGAGTAGAGAACTATTTCACTAGTTATGTTAAAGAAACAAGATTGAATACCTAAGATCTTTCATAAAAATTTCATGAAGTTTCAATGGAGGCAGGAGAAAAGTTATCCACATGTTTTGAGGAGGTTCTCCACACCTACCTAAGTCCTTAGAAATCACATAGAAAGAAACCACTAAAAAAATCAATTTAACAACAACTCTACAACCAACACTACTACATATTGTAAAGGAAAGGAAATTGTTGGTAGAGTCCATCACAAACTCAGAGGAAATATGTAAATAGGAGAAGAAGAAATAACTTACAAGACTCAAATCCACTAAGGAATAATATCACAAGAAAAGAAAAGGTTTGATCATTGAGCATGCAATTACTAAAACCTAAGTGTAGATAATTTATAGTAGATATGACTAAATTTTCATAAATCATGGATGAAATTCTAGAAGCACATATATGTCCCTATAGAACCTAAGCATAAAATCTAGTAGAAAATAAAGAAAATACAAGAAAAATATGAGAAGGTTTACATTGAGGACATCACCTCAAACACTCCAAATGAAAATATGAAAAAGACTCAATGCATAATTTCCAAAATTTCCATGTATATAATTTCCAGAGCTATAGTTAGCATGATTACCACTTGGCTCTAGTTTGAGTTGAGGATCAGACTCAAGGTCATATTTTTTATCCTCCATTAAGTTTAAGTGTTGAAATATCTTATACCTTGAATAATTTAAGTATTGTAATGTAACTTTAAAATAGGCATTGGCACATTTGCATGCACACTAACATTATCATGTTTTTTTTCAAGGTATCAATAGAAACCTTAATTAATCATAACAAATATGAATAATCATAAATGAAGCATGCCATAAAATTATCAACATTAAAAAATCTTAGCATAATCATTATACAAGACATAGAAAAACTGAAGCATGAGAATTACACCTAAATAGATATAACTCAATGACCTTATCATCCCATCAATTAAGTGCACATAAGGAGGTGGAACCTATAGTAGACAAAGGGAATGCGAATTATACCTCTTTGGAGGAGAAAGATCTTGAGGATAAGACATCACTTTTCCATATATGTGAGTGGGAAAAACTAAAATCACAATATAAATCACCATGCCATTCATACAAATAAATTTCAATTAGAAATGAAATAACAGATCAAATACCTAGATATTTGATGGTTTTCCACGTATGGTATTCCTTTAACGCTTCTCCAATAGATCTCCTCAAGCATTTGTTCTAATAATTTAACCAACACTTAAAGAATCAATGAAATAATAAAATAAATTAACAAACATTTTTGTGACTAAATATATTAAAAACACTTTAGTCCATGAATACCTCAACGAGATCCTCTTGGTTTCAAGAATAATTTATTGGAGTAGTATATTCTTTGAGAAACCTCCCTCGATTTGACGGAGCAACAATGAAGTCAACATTCACTTTCTTGTTTATTTGTTGGATCAAGGGAGGTTTGCTCCAAGGTTAACCAAATCATAATTTATTCTCTCTTGAACATGTCCAAGCACATGAAGGTGGAAGCTCTTATGTCTAGTCCACCCCCCTCACATCACTCTCAATTCCCTAGTACCCATACTATCTACTAGAAAAATGTTGAAAGCAACATATTAAGATTCATGCATAGACACAAGAAAAACAACAAATTAATAAAGAAAAATATGTGGTATTGTGCATAAATAAAAATATAGAAATCATCCATTAACATATAACATTCATTCATTTAGACACAAATTAATTCATCTCAATAAATTTTATCATCAAAAATATGTTTCCACAATATGATACGTGATGTTTCAAAGTACAATCATTTTTTTTTTTCTTTCTGTTTGAAATGAATTTAGAAAGTGGGTAGTCAGTTCTCTCTTCCCCTTCAGTTGGTCTATCCCTTTACATGTCTTATTGATGACCTGGTCGTGTAGTCATGATGTCGATGCTAGTGTAAGGGGGGGAACGAATCATTAGCTCCAATAAGAAAGAACTGTTAAATTCATATTTTTTGTTATTTTTATTACAAGTATTTCATTAATAAAAAGACCATTAGAGTTTTCTTTACCTACTTGAGTAGTGGAGGCAAGAAAAGTAGTTCCATATGTGGCCATATGTTCCTCTTATTTTCTATCCTCATTATTTAGATGCTATGGAGTTGAAACAATTAAGGTTATAACTAATAAACCATTTGTAAATAAATATTTTTAATTGTAATGCATACTACATTTTTTATAGCACATAAAATACCTATAGTACCAAGCTCCACACCATCTTTATTGGGTGGCACTCTACCATCACTAGACTATGTTCAGCCAGTGGGGACACTTATTTCTTTGTTGGTTTCCTACATAAAACAAACAAATCCATTAATTTGTGGAAGAAAATAGATTATAGAGGTAATTAATTATAAATAATGTTCGCTGATTTTATTTACTTGTGTTTTGGTTGGAGTTCCAGAAGGTTTTGTTTCCCCCAAGATTTTTCTGCATTCAACCATGGATTGAACGTTGTGCTTGAAAGAAATCTTGATGTGTTCCTATGTTGGAGCTTATTTGAACTCCAATCTTTGCATATTTGCATAAGAACATGAATTTTGATTCTTCTCTGCAATTAAATTAAATTTGTTAACAATATATTATTGGGATGCAATTGATTATTTTATACTTAAAATTCGTATGACCAATTTCAGATAACCACTCGGGGCAAGTTTGTGTTTCCCATGTTATTCTATTCTATTCTTGGTGTCTTTGGATGTGTCTGGGAGCCTATATTGAAAATTTTCAAATACGTAAGTATATGTCACAATGATGATAAAGAATCATAATTACATTACTATAAGTTTCACATACCTTGATGAGTCGGGTGGTGTCTTTCCCTCTTTTCAGAGCATATTATCCTTTGCATCTTCCAGTAGGGCCTTCCACTCCCTCTCAAGAATAATTTGAGGATTATAATACTTAGGGTTCTTTCACAGATGAACCCTATATTGGCCCTGCATATATTTTAAATATGCACCTTCTTTTGGGGAGAATTCAGATTTTCTAAAGAAGCCCTCACTGAAGAGGCCAACCAACTTGTTAATGATTTCATGTTTTAACTTGGAACTTTTCGAATTCCACCTTGTGTGTATGGTGGGCCCAAAGATATTCAAGGTCTTTTTATTCATCCATTTATAAAATCTGTCCTTTCCTGCAAAAAGATATTATCATTAGTTTAAAATAATCGCACATTATATGTAAATTTCAATTAGATTGTACATAATAACTAAAGAACATATTAAATACCTGGAATATTTTTTATTTTCATAGGGGTGAGCTCATCATTTACCAAAAAGGAAAATTGTATTGTTTCCATTCTAGTGACACAAGAATATCAAGGAAATCATGCTTCAAAATGTGCAAAGCCATGTTATGCATCCAGATCATCCCATGCACATTTTGGCATGTGCACAAAGAATTTTTATCAAGATAGGGTGCCTAAAGAATTGTTATCAAGATAGGGTACACACATTTTGTGTGTTGCGTGCACCTTGGTAAGTGCACACATTGCACCGTGTTGGGGGAAATTTGTAAAGTGCACAGTAATGACCTGGATATGCATATATTTGAGTCATATATATATGATTGTATATGTATTAAGGCCATGGATATTGTGTGAGTATGAGGCTAATGAGTTGGGATGAAGATAGTCCAATTCACTTATCCATGTAATTATACTCAGTTATTAATATAATATTGCATCGTTGCGCGCATAAAGACTCACACGTAAATATATGGGGGGATCACTCCACCGGAAAAGGGGCTGAGAGTTCATTCTTGGGGAATATTTTAGCTAAGAACAAACCATTTTGGTTTGAAATATTTCTTTGGACATCCAAGTTTGAATTCTAGACAAAGAAAGTGGTTAGAGTTCCTTAGTGAGTATGATTTTGACATAAATCATATGAGAGGAAAAGAGAAAAAGGTGGCTAACACACTCAACAGGAAGGTGCCAGATATGCATGCTACATCCATTAGCATATACTAGACAAATTTGTGTGACAAAATTTTAGCATTAGGTGTGACCTAGTTGCACCTATGTTACCAAGGTACCTAGCCATTGAATTGATTATGATGGCCTTTACGAAAACATTCCTTTGAAAGTATTATATTTTCCGCAAGAGGAGGATCTTAGTTAGGGGTAGGGATCCATTGATAAACCTTTCATTATTCTAGGTATCATATATTTTGTATTTTGATATGTGAAATAGATATTGGAATCTCTAGTCAGACTCTTCAACAATTTCTCCCATAATTTAATTCATTTGTGATGCAAGATCATCGCCATCAAAGCACAAGCAGAGGACAACTAGGTGCACTAGTGCACATTTTGAAGAAATTTAAATTTTGAAGAATGCGTATCACACAAAGATTTTGAAGAGCATTGTAATTAAGGAAAATTGTAAATGTCGCAGGGATGGATGGTTCATGAAGAAATAAAAAAATTTATTTATTTTAATGAAGTTGAGTGTAGTACAGATTCTATGTATTCGATCTGATCTGTCTGTCGAAAATATTTACTGTAATAAATATTAGTAGTTGATATCTTTTAATTCGATAGGATAGATTTAGAGTAGTTGGAGGGAATCACTCGAAGAGCCCTCTTGTATAAAAGATTTGTCTTATTTCCCAGTAGAGGTTGTTGATGGTCCGCTGAAAGTTGAGTTGTTGTTAGGATGCAGATACTTTTTGTAGAAGTTATCAAAGTAGTGTATGCACATATGTATGGCTGAGTTCAATGAATATAACAGAGGAGTATTGTCCCAAATGTAAGGTGTTTATGCGTCTATCTGAATGAATTAATGATAGACTTTTTGTTTATTTGAATTTCTTTGTTCTTTCTTGTCATTTTGTTTATGCATGCATTTACATTGTTAGATGCATGAATTTGTGAGGTTTTAAAATAATCTTCAATTGTTTCTCTTCTACGAGAAAGTGCAAGTGTGAATAGTTTCCGCAAGGTGTGTGTTGATAGGTTCTATTTCGACTCATAAGCTCAAAAGAGACAACGTAAATTATGTGTGAAAGGAGTGCATAATGTTTGCAAGGTGTGCATGAAAGAGTCCATTTTGACTCAGAAATTTCTGGAGAGATAGATTGAAGGAAGTTTGTCCACAAGGAGTGCATGACCGAGTATTCTAACTCATAATCTCAGGAGTAGCTGAAATTGTCCACAGAGAAGTTGTATTTTCAAAGGAGGACCTATTGCAAGGTGTGAACATGCTGAAATTCGACTAAGTGTCGACAGAAGTATTCTGAGAAGGAAAGACATCGAGGAAGATAAATTTCAGGAGGAGAAACGATGAGAAATATCAAAAGGAAGGATTCCTTCGATATTTCCTAGGTTCAGTGAAGCGAGATCCATCTAAGAGGGATTGCGGTCATTCTAGACCACCAGATCTGGGAGGATTTGCACGAAGCTTAGCTGTGAAGTATTTCAGAATTTAGAGTATTCAAATGGTTGGAAGGGTAGCATCACCCAAGTCGTGAACTTGCGAGCCTAATATTAAGAGTTATCTGCAAGGAAACATGTGAAAACAAATTAGAGAATCCGAGAATCAGATATTCGGGAGAAGTAAGTCTTGATTGCATGAATTTTTGCGATGTCATGAAACCTGAAGCATAGTTGGACCATCAGATCTAGGGAGGCACATGGCAGAGACCCGTGAAATCGTAAGAAGATGTTTAATAAGGAAACATAAGAGGATATTGCAATATTGTCGTAGCCCGAAGTGGCGAAGGGTTGGCCCGAGCTCATAGATCATGGTCACATAGTGGAGAGAGAGCCTCGCGCAAGTCTAGTACTTAGGAATCAGTGTAACCAAGCACTGGAGAGCGGATTTGTAAGTGGTCCTAAGTTACGTGTGACATCAAAGGGACCTTTGAGATTGTATAAATTTCTCAATGTCAGTTGAAGGCCAAAGAACCAGTTCGGTTCAGAGAGTTCGAAGATCCAAGACCGAGAGGTCGCAAAATCCCCAGGAGAGAAGGGCGTTGTGTGTGTCAATTTGATTAGCTCAATGCAACTTTGTTTACTTTGGATTTTGGAATTCAACTAGAAAGTAAATTATTCACAATACCATAAGTGTTGGACCAACATAAGTGATAGAACAATGTTATAAATAATGTTGAATATTTCTAGAGGATGGGGAACACCTTCGGTAGGTGTGTGTAAGTTTTATAAATTTCACAGGAATCACTTGAAGATATCCTAGGGAAGGAACTCAGTGTAGGGTTAGGTGTAACCCCTTGCATGATGGTAGGACTCATTAGAAAAATTTATGTTTGTGTTACACATGGTGCACCACAATTTTTAATGACTTGATTAAGATAGATAGTTGGTTCTAAAGTAGTGTTATCCCTATAGTTGCATTGAAAGTAGCATTAGGTGTGACCTAGGCACCTATGTTGCCAAGGTACCTATCCATTAACTTGATTATGATGGCTTTCGCCAAAACATTCCTTTGAAAGTATTATCTTTGTCAGGGGTAGGGGTGCACTGATAAACCTTTCATTATGCTAGGTGTCATATATTTTGTACCTTGATGTGTGAAATAGATATTGGGTTAATCTCTAGTCATACTATTCAATAGTTTCTCCCATAATTTAATTCATTTCATTTAGCTCAATGCAACTTTGTTGTTCTATATTTGGTTTTTGGAATTCAACTATGATAGTAAATTATTCACAATACCATAAGTGTTGGAACAACATAAGTGACAAAAGAATGTTATCAATAATGATGAATATTTCTAGAGGATGGGACACACCATGGGTAGGTGTGCATAATTTTTATAAATTTCACATGAATAAATATCCAAGGGAAGGAACTTAGTGTAGGGTTAGATGTAACTCATTTCCCTATAGTAGGACTCATTAGACACATGGCCTTTTGTCTTACACATGGTGCACCAAAATTTTTCTTGACTTGATTAAGGTAGATAGTTGGTTATAAATTTGTGTTATCGCAAGAGTTGCTTTGAAATTAGAATTAGATGTGACCTAGACACACCTATGTTACCAAGGTACCTAGCCATTGAATTGATTATGATGGATTGCCCCAAAACATTCATTTGAACGTATTATCTTTCCTGTTGTGACATCCCCCCAAAATAAGATATTTTTTATTTTTGAAATGTGCTGGAAATTTATTTTCATTTTTGGCAAATTCGAATTTGTAATTTTTTTTCCATTTATGGAAATTCAAAATTTTGAATTTAATAATTGTAATTAATTATTGTGACAATTGGGCAGAGATCTGATCTAACTCAACTAACTATTTGACTATGACACTTGTATCACAATAGAATATTTATATTAATTGCAGGAGGACAAATGGAATAGCCATGTTAAAATCAACTGACCATGACTCCATGAGTGGGGAACATGTTGGAACTGCCTCTGGGCTGGTTATTACAAGTGGAAAATCATGGATTTGGCCACTGGTAGCCCCTGAAAATTAGGGATTAAGAAAATATGCAAAAATCCCCAAAGGAGGGAAAAAGACCCGGGCAAAAATTGATAAATAGCATATGCGAGGAGGCAGGATGCTGCCAAGTATGCTGGGAAAGGATTGCAAGTTCCGTTGTTGTTTTGAGCACTGTCAAGCAAGTGTGAGGCAAGGGGATAACTGCTGAAAATTTTGGAATATTGCTGAGGAGTCTCCAAGTTCTCCCTCATGGATTCATGGTCAAGCTAGGGGGTGAATCGAGCAAGTAGTTTTGGCTGCCCTGTTCTACGGCTGGGAGGAACGTGGTTGTTCCCTTTGTTGTCCCAGGGATTTGATTCAGATATGTTGATATACCCCTCTCTATTATGAATGGCTATGTTTTATCCAATGTCATGTATCTATTAAATCTGAACTAGAATAATTTCTATTCTCTGTTTTGAATGATTTGATATCTGATGCATTGTACTTGATTAAAACGGAACTGTAACGTTTCCCTTTTTTCTGTTCGTTGTGAGGAATATATGTGAAGGAAATCCTTATTTATATAGTTGTAATATATCTGTGGGAATCTTCACATCTATTTTCCGAGGTATAGTTATTTGTTGCAAAAGATGAAGTCATTTCATAGTTATAATCTGTCTGTCGTCGCAAAGTTCGTAATAAACATCCAGACTCTAGAAAATTGTTCCTCCTCTGAGTAAAATGCTAGATAGATGCACCTGTAATCATATTTCTATAATTAAGTAAGGAAAGGAGGATATTAACGTCAATGGGGTAGATCCTCTCTATAGTTAAAACCTCAGGAAACCAAACTCAGACCCCTCGGAACATCATTTATAATGACCAAACTCTGATGGAATGATATTCTTATTCATGTATTTACATAGATGCACAAATCTAGTACTGTTGGCATTTAATTCATTGATTAAAAGAGGCTCTAAGTGAATATAATAGGAGTTACCTTTTATAGAAAACTATTACCCTAATGTACCCCTTTTATAGATTTTATGCGTATAAGACTCATAAGATTAGACTTTCAGAATTCTAATAGATAAACAGATATTGAATCCTTGTATACCTATTGTCTCATAGAATGGAAGTAAGAACACTAGTAAACGATAAAGATCAGGGAGTGATGATTATAGTGTGAAATTCATAGTAGAAGTAGAGTATTCTTTTCCTTTGCGTATAATTTCCTTAATTTTTCAACAGAAAAGCTTAGTCCAACCTTCTTTTCTCTTTTCGGAGGTTCATACATATTGATGTATGTATTTTGAACTCGTGAATTTCCGAACCCTGAAACCACGAAGCTTCCACTTTTTTCATTTCGGAAGTTTGTTACATAAGAGGTTTGGGGCATGTGAACTCACGAAGTTCCAAACCCTGAAACCCCGAAGCGCTAGTCCAACCTTCTCTCTTCTCACATTTCAGAGGTTTGTTACATGAGATGTTGGGGCACATGAACTTGCAAAATCTCTAACTCCTAAATCCTGAAATGCGGGTCACTTTTCGCAATTTCGGAAGTTTCAGTGTGTTGATGTTTGGCTTTGTACTCGCAAAATCCCGAATGCCGAAATACCGAAATGCTGATCACTTTTCCCAATTTTGGATGTTGTCATGTGTTGATGTTTGTCTTTGTACTCGTGAAATCCCAAAATCTGAAATCCCGAAATGCTAATCACTTTTCGCGATTTTAGAAGTTGTCATGTGTTGATGTTTGGCTTTGTACTCGTGAAATCCTAAAATGCTGGTCACTTTTTGCAATTTCGGAAGTTGTCATGTGTTGATGTTTGGCTTTGTACTCGTGAAATCCCGAACGTCGTAATCCCAAAATGCTGATCATTTTTCACAATTTCGGAAGTTGTCGTGTGTTTGATGTTTGTCTTTGTACTCACGAAATCCTGTACTCCAAAATCCCGAAGTGCTGGTCACTTTTCGCAATTTTGGGAGTTGTTGTGTGATGATGTTGGTTTCTGTACTCATGAAACCTTGAACTCCAAAATCCCGAAGTGCTTCTCACTTTTCACAATTTTGGGAGTTGTTGTGTGATGATGTTGGCTTCTGTACTCACGAAATCCCGAACCTTGAAACCCCGAAGTACGGGTTCCACTTTTCTTTTTTGCGATTCGAATTTTTTTTGTGTTTTGATGTTTTGGATTTTGAAGTGATGGGATTCCAAACCTCGAAACCCCAAAGTACTGAGGCCACAGTCTTCAAGTCTTTTTTTTTTCTTCTTCGTGTTTTTGGCAAACAACGTGGCCCCTTTGTTTTGTGTGTTCGGCATTGGAAAATTGTCGAAACCTATTTGATCACTATCTTTCACAAAACTGTAGGAACAAGGTAGGAGTTATTGGTTATATGAACAACTCTAATACGATAAGGAATGGACTGGTAGAATCAATGGAGAATCTTCATCCAAGATAGAGACATGATAGAGATAATAGATAATCATTATAAGTCACTGTGTACAGGGCATGACAAGTACAATATTTGTTGCATAGGAAGGTTTTAAACTAGTTACACAGATTTTTAGCATGATGTTTTTTTTTTAGTGTTTCTTGACATGAAGACATGCACCTTTAAGTATTTCAAACTTTTCATAATTAGTTTATGGACATAAATAAATCTTACCTTCTCCTAAATTCTGAGCTTAAATGAAATGGAGTTACGTCATAGAAAAAAATAAATTATGGTGATTTTTTTGAGGTTCATTACATATGGTATCAGAGAAAAAGTTACAACACTAGGCCTGAATAGGGCCAAATTAATTGCTTAGTATATATTCTGATTTATGAAAAAAAAAAAAAAACTAATAAATCTTGTGGATTACAAACATAAATCTTTTCTGTTTTGTGTTAAATAATGGCAGCTCAAGAAGGTGTAGAAATCAGGATGGAAGGGAATCCATAGCAAGGACCTCCTGGAGATCCGAGGCAGAATAGTGATGGAAGCTCACCCATGGAGGTGTTGGAAACAATGAGGAACCTTATTGTTGAACTACAGGTTTTCAAGGCCGACAATGAAAAATTGAAGAAGGCACGGCAGGAACAATAAGAGATAAATGAAATCCTGCTGCGTAGTATAGTAACCAAGAAAATCCCAAAAGATGATAACCATGAGGAAGAGGTCAGCAAGAGGGCCTCCAAGAATTCTAGTGCGAAAACAGAAAAAGGAGACAATTCGTCTGAAGGGACACCTTCAACTGAAGACAAAACCATACTAGACAAAAAAAGAAAACAAACAGACCACCTTGAAGGAGAATTTAAAAAGATTAAACCAGCTACTTTTGATGGAGAACCCAGGATAGGAGAAGAATTCGAGGCATGGTTGTTGGACATCAAAAAATACTTCCAAATATACAACTATTCCAACAACATGAAGGTCAGAATGGACATCTACAATCTAAATGGGAAGGCTAGCATTTGGTGGCAGGACCTGAAATTGGCCAAGGGCCTAAAGGAGAAACAATTGGAATGGTCTGACTTCAAGAAGTATTTCAAGAAGCAATACCTTTCTGAAAGCTATTATGAAAGGAAGATGAAAGAATTTTATGAATTACGACTCGGACAAATGACAATGGAGGACCTTATAAATAAGTTTCTAGAACTATTAAGGTTTGTACCGTACATCCAGGAGGACAAGGTAAAGATCCAGTGATTCTTAATCTTTTTACCACAAGCTTACTGGGACAGAATCGAGTTTGACAACCCCAAATCCTTGAGTGAGGCATTTAGGAAGGCACGAATCTGCTATGACCAATATAACAAAAGGTAGAGTTTCCCAAGACCTGGAAGGATAAGAAACAAGATGGAATGCACCAGTGGAAGAAGGGATACCAGCCAGCTCCTTATCGGAATGCAACAAAAAGTTTCCCAAGGAAGGATTTTCACTCCAATCATCCGAATACACAAGGTAGCGGTAAACCGGTACACCTAGGAATGAAGAAGTTTGAGGACAACTCCCGCGAGCCATTAAAGTATTGGGAGTATAGAGAGTCTCATCTAAGGAGGAATTGTCCATGTTTAATTGCAACAAGCAACACTGATGTCCACAATTTGCAGGAAGCCTCGAGAGTGGGAGACATGGGTAGAAGTCTGCATCAGATAAATGTAGCCATAGATGGTCGACAAGCTAATCACCAGTCCTCAGTGGTAGAAATCAAAGGTAAAATCCATGACACTCGAATTTTTTTTTTAATTGACCCTAGAGCTACATTAAGTTATATTACTCCTAATGTAGTAGAGTCGAATAAACTTAAGAAACAAAGGCATGAAAAATCTTGGCTTGTACAACTAGCAACATGTGCTAAAAGGAAAGTAGTTAACTTTATTTCTGATCTTGAGTTCATCTTAGATGGTCAAAAGATAAGGACCAATCTAGACATCCTACCACTAGGATCTTATGATATGATTATCAGGATGGATTTGTAACACCCCTCCTAGCTAAGGACAACAACTCAGTCAACCGGTGAAATTTTTTTTTGAAGTGTGTGCGCGTGTGTAGAAGATACAACCCCCTCGACTCTAGGTCAACACTCGAACCAACAGGACGCAAGTCAGACGAATACCATCAAGATGACCCAACCTATCATAACGACAACAAGAAGGAAAACGCCCCTGAAAAGGAGGCGGGCAACTATTGGCGATAGGCAGAGACAGACACTAGGGGTTAGGCACAATACTGTCACCGAATCGAAGGAATCCGTCAGTAGAGTCGCAGTAGTGGAACTGTGCCTTTAAACAGCCCGATACTACTGATACGGCTCAGAAGGTGTCGCAAGAGTGGAACTGTGCCTTTAAACAGCCCGAGACTCTTGATACGGCACCGGATTCCTTCCACCGGATTACGCACAGACATACATACTAAGCTGCCAGAGGAGTCTATATCCCGCC
>ML853126.1:0-10897 GCA_009831015.1 Picea engelmannii | reverse complement strand
AAGATAATTTTGGCACTGTTAGAACAACCCAAGGCATACCAAAACCTGTGTCAGTCAGACAAGTTTCAGCGATGCAATTCAAGAAATGTATTAGAAAGGGATGTCAAGTTTACGCCATCCAAGTAACGAATCTATTAGAAAAAGAAGATAAGCCCAAATTAAAAGACTTTGTTGTCCTATGTGAATTCAGAGACATGTTTGTTGATGAGATACCAGAATTACCTCCTAGGAAAGAAATAGATTTCTCCATAGACTTACTACCTGGATCATCCCCCATCTCAAAAACACCCTACCGAATGAGCCTACCAGAACTGATAGAATTAAAAATACAATTACAGGAATTGTTGGACAAAGAGTATATCAGACCAAGTGTCTCACCATGGGGTGCACCAGTCCTCTTTGTGAAAAATAAAGACGGTACTCTAAGACTATGTATCGATTATAGACAACTGAACAAAGTGACCATTAAGAACAAATACCCCTTACCCAGGATAAATGATCTATTCGATCAAGTTGGTGGGGCCAAGATCTTCTCAAAATTGGATTTATGATTCGGTTATCATCAAATTAGGATAAAGGACCAGGACATAAACAAAATATCTTTTTGAACAAGATACAAACACTACGAGTTTGTAGTCATACCTTTTGGACTCATTAATGCACCAGCCACATTTATGTGCTTGATGAACAACATTTTCAACCAATACTTAGACAAGTTTGTAGTAGTATTTATCGATGATATTCTGGTCTATTCTAAAATGGAGGAGGAACATGATGAACACTTAAGCATAGTTCTTCAAACACTAAGGAAACACAAACTATACACAAAATTTAGGACATGTCATTCCTCGGAAGGTATTTTCGTAGACCCAGAAAAGATAAAAGTCATTATGGAATGGCCAGTACCTAAGGATGTGGCAGATATCCGGTAATTCATGGGAATCACCGGATATTATCGTAGATTTATAGAAGGGTTCTCCAAGATAGCCTACCCTATCACATCATTACAAAAGAAAGGGACCAAGTTTAACTAGTCGCAAAAGTGTCAAGACAGTTTTCACAAGCTAAAAGAATTATTGACATCGACACTCGTTTTGAAGGTAGTCGACCCAGATAAATACTTAATAGTATGTGTTGATGCAAGTAAAGAGGGACTAGGTGGTGTTCTAACTCAGGAAGGGCACATTATTTATTATGAGTCCTGGAAATTAAAGGAACATGAGAGAAACTATGTCACTCATGAATTAGAATTGGAAGCAGTAATACATGCCTTAAAAATGTGGCGACACTATATAATGGGTAGAAAATTCTTACTATTGACAGATAATAGCGGGGTGAAATATCTGTTGAACCAACCAGACCTTAATGCAAGACAAGCAAGGTGGCTAGCCTTCTTGAGAGAATTTGACTTCGAGGTCAGAAATATCAAGGGTAAGGAAAATAAAGTAGCAGACACGTTAAGCAGAAAAGTCCATGGGTTATTTGAGATAAACATCAGCAGGGCAGAAAGTGATCTGGAACAAAGAATAAGGACGATAGGTATCAATGATGCAAATTACACTAAGATGATGGCAGAATTTCAAAATTGTATCACAAACTCAGATAAACTAGATATAAGTATCGACAAGAAGGGACTATTAAGATTTTAAAACAATCTTTACATACTAGACTCAACAGAGTTAAAATTAACTATTTTAGATGAACTGCTTAAGAAACCGTATTCTGGCCATCCAGGCTACCAAAAAACAATAACAACACTCAAGAAACTATTTAACTGGCCTAACATGAAGGGTGAAACAACAGAGTACTTGGCTAGGTGCCAAGATTGTCAGCAGTTTAAGGCCGAACACCAACATCCAACCGGCCTATTACATCCATTACCAGTGCCAGAATGGAAATGGGAGACCATATCGCTGAACTTTATAATAGTTTTGCCTAAAACTTAGAAACAAAATGATTCAATCATGGTTGTAATCGATAAACTCAATAAGTCCGCACACTTTATTCCTATAAAGTCTACTTTTAAAGCTATTAATATTGCTAAATTATTCATGAAAGAAATTTTTAGGCTGCATGGTATTCCTAAAATGGTGATTTCAGATAGAGATGTAAAATTCACATCTGCTTTTTGGAAGGAATTGTTTGCAGGGCTAAATACTAATTTGAATTTCAGTACGAGTTATCATCCACAAACAAATGGACAGACTGAAAGGACAAATGAAATCATAGAGGATATGCTCCACATGTATGTAAAAAGAAAGTCGAACAAATGGGAAGACTACCTACACTTGGTTGAATTTGCATACAACAATGGGTACCAAACTTTGGCTAAGTTGAGCCCTTTCGAAATACTATACGATAGAAAGTGTACAACTCCAATTAGCTGGGATAACCTGGCTGACAGACTCATGGTTGGACCAGAGATGCTCCAATAAATGGAGAGCATGGCAAGGAAGGTACAACAGAACTTGAAAGAAGCACAAGACAGACATAAGAGCTATGTGGATCAGAAAAGAAGACACTTGGAATTTCAAGTGGGAGACCATGTTTATTTTAAGGTCAAAGCCTGAAAAAGCTTGCTGAAGTTGGGGAATTGTGCCAATCTAGCACCCAGGTTTTGTCGGCCCTTCGAGATACTATCTCGAATTGGACCTGTAGCGTATCATCTTGCACTTCCAACTAATCTAAGAATTCATAATATATTTCATGTTTCTTTGTTGAAAAAGTATATTCATGATCCTACTCATATGATTGATTGGAACTTGATGCAAGTGGAACCCGAAGGCGAGTTCCAAGTGGAACCTCTGTGCATTTTGGACCGGAGAGAAATAACACTTCGGAATAGAGTCGTCGCTCAGGTAAAGGTGCAATCGAAGCACTTTAGTCCTGAGAAGGCCACTTGGGAATTGGAGGGAGATTTGTGGAAATCTCATCCAATCCTGTTCCAGGAAAGGAATGAACATTGAGGACAGTGTTTTACTGAAGGGGGAAAGGATGTGACATCCCCCCAAAATAAGATATTTTTTATTTTTGAAATGTGCTGAAAAATTATTTCCATTTTTGGCAAATTCGAGTCTGGAATTTGTTTTCCATTTATGGCAATTCAGAATTTCGAATTTAATAATTGGAATTAATTATTGTGACTGTTGAGCAGAGATATGATCTGACTCAACTAACTATTTGACTATGACACTTGTATCACAACAGAATATTTATATTAATTGCAGGAGGACAAATGGAACAACCATGTTAAAATCAGCGGACCATGACTACATGAGTGGGGAACATGTTGGAACTACCTCTGGGCTGATTATTACAAGTGGAAAATAAGGGATTTGGCCACTGGCAGCCCCTGAAAATTAGGGATTAATAAAAGCTGTGAAAATCCCCGAAGGAGAGAAAAAGACCCGGGCAA
The DNA here is from genome assembly GCA_009831015.1 of Picea engelmannii. Lineage (NCBI taxonomy): Eukaryota > Viridiplantae > Streptophyta > Pinopsida > Pinales > Pinaceae > Picea > Picea engelmannii. The sequence goes on along the minus strand of ML853126.1, from coordinate 7,482 downwards.
AAATTGATAAATAGCATATGTGAGGAGGCAGGACACTACCAAGTATGCTGGGAAAGGATTGTGAGTTGTCTTGCTGTTATTAGAACTGCCGAGAAAGTGTGAGGCAAGGGGATAACTAATGAAAAATTTGGAATATTGCTGAGGAGTCTCCAAGTTCGCCCTCATGGATTCATGGTCAGGCTAGGGGGTGAATTGAGCAAGTAGTTTTGGCTGCCCTGTTCTACGGTTGGGAGGAACGTGGTTGTTCCCTTTGTCGTCCCATAGATTTGATTTAGATATGTTGATCTACCCCTCTCTATTATGAATGGATATGTTTCATCTGATGTCATGTATCTATTAAATCCTAACTGGAATAATTTCTATTCTCTGTTTTGAATGATTTAAATCCTAACTGGAATAATTTCTATTCTCATGTTTCCCTTTTTTCTGTTCGTTGTGAGGAATATATGTGAAGCAAATCTTTATTTGTATAGTTTTAATACATCTGTGGTAATGTTCACATCTATCTGCTGAGGTATAGTTATTTTTTGTGGAAGATGACGTCCTTTCATAGTTATAACCTGTCTATCGCGAAGTTCGTGATAAACATCCAAACTCTAGAAAATTGTTCCTCCTATGAGTAAAATGCTAGATGGATGCACCTATAATGATATTTCTATATGTAAGTAAGGAAAGGAGGAGATTAACGTCAATGGGGCAGATCCTCTCTGTAGTTAAAACCCCAGGAAACCAAACTCAGTCCCCTCGGAACATCATTTATAATGACCAAACTCTGATGGAATGATATTTGTATTCATGTATTTACATAGATGCACAGATCTAGTATTGTTGGTGTTTAATGCATTGATTAAAAGAGGCTCTAAGTGAATATAATAGGAGTTACCTTTTACAGAAAAATGTTACCCTAATGTACCCATTTTATAGATTTTATGCGTATAAGACTCATAAGATTAGACTTTCGAAATTCTGATAGATAAATGAATATTGAATCCTTCTATAGCTACGGTCTCATAGAATGGAAGTAAGAACACCAGTAAAGGATAAATATTAGGGAGTGATGATGATAGTGTGAAATTCACAGTAGAAGTAGAGTATTCTTTTCCTTTGCGTATAATTTCCTTAATTTTTCAACAGAAAAACTTAGTCCAACCTTCTTTTCTCTTTTCGGAGGTTCATGCATATTGATGTATTGATTTTGAACTCGTGAAGTTCTGAACCCCGAAACCCCGAAGCTTCCACTTTTCGCATTTCAGAAGTTTGTTACATAAGAGGTTTGGGGCACGTGAACTCACAAAGTTCCAAACCCCGAATCCTCGAAGCGCTAGTCCAACCTTCTCTCTTCTCTCATTTAGAAGGTTTGTTACATGAGATGTTGGGGCACTTGAAATCGCGAAATCTCGAACTCTGAAATCCCGGAATGCGGGTCACTTTTTGCAATTTTGAAAGTTGTCGTGTGTTGATGTTTGGCTTTGTACTCGCAAAATCCCAAACGCCGAAATCCCAAAATGCTGATCACTTTTCGCAATTTTGGAACTTGCCGTGTGTTGATGTTTGGATTTTTCCTCATGAAATCCCGAACTCCAGAATCCCGAAATGTTGATCACTTTTCATAATTTTAGAAGTTTCCATGTGTTGATGTTTGTCTTTGTACTCGCGAAATCTCGAACTCTGAAATCCCGAAATGTTGGTCACTTTTCGCAATTTTGAAAGTTGTCATGTGTTGATGTTTGGCTTTGTACTTGTGAAATCCTGAATGCCGAAATCCTGAAATGCTGATCAATTTTCACAATTTCAGAAGCTACCATGTGTTTGATGTTTAGCTTTGTACTCTGGAATCCCGAACTTTGACATCCCGAAGTGCTGGTCACTTTTCACAATTTCAGGAGTTGGTGTGTGATGATGTTGGTTTCTATACTCGCGAAACCCTGAAATCCAAAATCCCAAAGTGTTGATCACTTTTCGCAATTTCGGGAGTTGTTGTGTGATGATTTTGGCTTATGTACTCGTGAAATCCCGAACCCTGAAACCCTGAAGTACGGGTTCCACCTTTCTTTTTCGCGATTCAGAATTTTTTTACGTTGTGATGTTTTGGATTTTGAAGTCACGGGATTCTGAACCCCGAAACCCCGAAGTACTGAGGCCACAGTATTCCAGTCTTTTTTTTTCTTCTTCACGTTTTTGGAAAATAGCATGCCCCCTTTGTTTTGTGTGTTTGACAATGGAAAATTGTCGAAACTCGTTTGATCACTGTCTTTCACAAAACTGTAGGAATAGGGTAGGAGTTATTGGTTATATGAACAACTCTAATAGGGTAAGGAATGGACTAGTAGAATCGATGGAGAATATTCATCCGATATAGAGACAGGATAGAGATAATAGATAATCATTATAAGTCACTATGTACAGGGCATGACAAGTACATAATTTGTTTCACAGGAAGGTTTTAAACTAGTTACACAGATTTTTAGCATGATGTTTTTTTTTTAGTGCTGCTTTCCATGAAGACATGCACCTTTAAGTATTTTGAACTTTTCATAATCAGTTTATGGACAAAAATAAATCTTACCTTCTCCTAAATTCTGAGCTTAAACAAAATGGAATTACGTCATAGAATTTTTTTTTTTATGGTTATTTTTTTTAGGTTCATTACACCTGCAAGAGGAGGATCTTAGTTATGGGTAGGGGTCTATTGATAAACCTTTCATTATTCTAGGTGTCAAATTTTTTTATGTTGATATGTGAAGTATATATTGGAATCTCTAGTCATACTCTTCAACAATTTCTCACATAATTTACTTCATTTTCTTTAGTTGAATGCAACTTTGTAGTTCTATCTTTGGTTTTGGAATTCAAGTAGAAACTAAATTATTCAAAATACCATAAGTGTTGGACCAACACAAGTGAAAAAACATTGTTATCAATAATGTTGAATATTTCTAGAGAATTGGGCACACCTTGGGTAGGTGTGCGTAAGTTTTACAAATTTCATATGAAACACTTTAATATCTCCTATGGAAGGAACTCAGTGTCGGGTCAGGTGTAACTCCTTTCCCAATTATAAGACTCATTAGAAAAATGTCCTTTTTTGTTACACATGGTGCACCACAATTTGTCTTGACTTGATTAAGGTAGATAGTTGGTTCTAAAGTCGTGTTATCCCTAGAGTTGCATTGAAAGTATCATTATCTTTGGATTTTGGAATTAAACTAGAAATAAAATTATTCACAATACCATAAGTGTTGGACCAACATAAGCGAAAAAATAATATTATCAATAATGATGGATATTTCTAGAGGATGGGACCATTATCATGAGTACACATAGGCCCAAGATTTCATTTATAGGGCCTATGTGGTGGTTTTATACCCTGTGCATGGTTTGGGAGTCCTAAAAGCATATTGTATGCCTTAAGACATTTATAGTTCCTCCTCATACGATGTCCCTGACTTGGAGAAGCATAGTTTGAAAAAATTCAATGCTATCCCCTTTCATTGGTTGTTGCTTCTGGAAAGTTCCAATGAATATGTTATAGGAACGAAAAACATGTTAATTGAAAATGCCTCGTCGTAATATGTTACTGATCACGTTGATGACAAATACGATGATGGATAATTTCATCTCCTTCACGATTAGGTTCTAATTTTGTCATTTGATTGTTGAATTCTTTGTGTGAGTTGTATTTGAGCCTCGAAACACTCCCATACTATCAATGCATGTATCTACCATAACCATGTAAAATTTCAGTGCATACAAGTACAAACTTAAAAAATTTCAATGTTGGCCCCATTCACAGTTCACTCTGCGTGGAGTAAAATTAAAGAATAATTTCCACTAATTGGTAATTACTGGACAACCTTTAAAATTGTTAGACGAACCAAAGTTAAAGTTGGATATGATGGTATAAAATTGAATGTGATTTTGTTGTTTTCAAGAATTATATATTCTCTATTGAACAAGCCCAACTACCTGAAGGTGGAAGCTCATATGTCCCCTCCCCTCCCTCACATCACTCACAATTCCCCAATACCCAATTTATCTACTATAAAATATTTGAAAGAAAAATAATAATAACCCTCAGGACATGCTCTTTGTCTAACCATAGCCTTCAATGATTTTAGTTGCTTCTCAACCATCAACATTGACCTTGTGTGTATAGGTCCATACTTTTCAATCTCCTCAACCTAGTATATGAGGTAGTGTTTTTGTGCATTGAAAATTTTCAAACGTAGATACTTTTTCATTTCACACATTAGAAAAGGAATTTGTAACCTCCAATACTTTATATCTTCTTTATAGAGTTCTTTATATGAAACCTATCTACAGATGATGCAAAAAAATCACAAGTTTCAATGAAAAAGTATATGGTACTAGATTATAAGTAAAATCATGCATTCAAATACAAGTTGTATAATGAATTGAACAAATTACACTTTGCATATAAATCGCCACTTACCTCATGTATTTTCAAAGATCATATATAACTTGTTTGACATTGTTGTCAAAGTTGTCTGGGAGAGATAGAGGTAGAACTTACTATAACATACAAAATGAATCATTATTGATTCCCAATTAGTAGAAAAAAACAAAAAAAAGATGGTTCACCAATCTAGAAATATATACACCAAAATAATTACCTTAATCAAGGTATGCCAATCATGAGCTTTTACCCCACCTAATAAACTTTTCTTTGTTAGGATATTATTTATGTTTGAAGAAAATCCAGTGGGAATTTAATTTTTTCAATAACCTCTTTTATATGTTTTCTTTATTGCTCTGTCAATAACCATGGAAGGACCCTTATATTTTGGTTGTCTGCATCTCTACCTGAATGAATCAAATTTTTCATTGCATGATTGGCCTCCTTGATGCCATTACAAATATTGATAGTTTTTTCCTTTTCACTCCTTCCATCTAATATTATCCATAACATTTATATTACATGCTTCCCGATGTGCATTGTATCAAACAAATGAACAGTTTCCAGGTGCTCATAGTAGCGGAGCCTACTGAATTGTATGGGATAACTTTTCATTCCTCGTGGAAGCTCCCCATTATCAATTCCTTCATGTCAACCTTCAAGGTGAAACATATAAATTAAAGATATTACAACAATACTTTCCAATTAGTACAATGAACAAAATTCAATAAAAATATAAAATATTCCAAACATTTCATGTATGATACATAGAATATTTGATCCAATATACCTTGATGATTTCTATTATATTGTAACTACCATAGACGAGGTGTCATTCTCCGTGGTTTGAATCTGGTCTCTTCTTTCCCATTGAAAATATGATTCTCGGTACTTCAATACCTATGGTTCTTAGAGAGGAACTGCCTATACTCATCAAACACCTCCTTTCCTAAACTTCTTGAATGACGAGATTTCATCTTAGGACAAGAAACTGGACATGGAAATTTACCCTTTTTTTGAATCCCTAGAAGAGATGGATTAAATTGTATATCAATTATTCAAAGTATGTTTAATGAAGGGATTATATAAAAAAAAAGTACATGATATGAACTTCATAAAATTAAACACTATTAAAGTGCAGAGTAATGTTATAACATACCACACAAATGTGTTAGCCCTGGGACATCGTGAATTTTCCATACCAGCATTGCATGTAATTTGAAATTCCCTTTGCATAGCTATTGGTCTATAGATATTATACATAGTGATTCCCTTCCATAACTCTAGTAATTTGTTGATATGCATCTCAATATATACATTCATATATTTGAATTGCTACTTACCCAATTGATTGAACATAAAATACATAATTACTACATATGTGAGTAAATAAAAAAATATCAAACATAATTATAAGACATCATTGAACATATATGAGTAAACAAAAAAATATAAGACATAATTATGAAACAAACAAGACAAATGAGATGTTACAGTGCTAAAATAAAATATTCTAATCAAATACCTGGAACAATCATTGCTAACATTATGGTCTCCCTCTTTATTGATATCCATGGAGGAATGGTATTGTTGATAACAAAAACATGCCACACCAAGTAAGTAGATCTGAGCTCTCCAAATGTATTGACACCGTTAACTACCAATGAAAGACTAAGATTACGAGATTAGTCTTTATAATGTGGACATATTACCTCTATATTCTTAAATTCATATCCATCCAGAGGCATTTGGAAAACACCATATTTACTTATTTTCTTTGCATGGTAATCGATAAACTGTGTTATTCTTTTGCACCTGAACAATCGCCGCAAACATGGAATTATGGCAATACAATGAAGAACCTTGTGAGACACCTTTTTTGTAACTTGATCGGTTCGATATCTACTAATTTTAAATTTTGGTCATTCTTCTTTTGACACATGTTCTCCATAATATAAAATATGATCATTAGGACATGCATGAATAGATTGATACTCCATTCCAATATCTTTCATAATGGCATGTAAATCTTGGTATGTGTGACATAAAACATTTGACATTTGTAACATAAATTCACCTAACAATCTACAACATAAAAATAAATATTGGTTAATCTAAAGAATATTGATAGTACACATTGCATAAAAATTTTATAGATGATCAACTAACAATAAAAATAGAGGAAAAAAGAAAACCTTTATCATGATGTACCAAGTGTGATAAATATATTACATACCTTAGCAGCTATGTGACAAAAGTGTTTGAAAAACCATTCATAACCTTTAAGTTCACCCATAGAAATATAGTAGAGAGAAGACTTGTTTTGGAGCCTTCATAAAGAGGTTGACTTACCTTCTCAAGTACATGTATATCAAAAATACCATTAATATGGTCATCATCATCATCCATTCCAACATTATTAATTGTCTCCTAGATCAATATATTTGTCCCATATTATTCAAATGTGTTATTAGAATCATCATCTTCTTCCATAGGATCATTAACTTGATCTTCAATATTCACTCCATGTTCCTGAACATGCACTTGTACAACCACATCTTCCTCCACGCGTAGTTCCCTAGGACATCATTCCTTTATAATTACAAACAATCAATTAATATTAGTTTATCTTGTTGGAAGATTGGTTGTTGTCATTGATGTCAACCCTAGTCATGGGTTTTGGACCGCAAGATTGATGAAGGTATTTGGACATGAAGGACAATGCACATGCATATACAACACCCATGGATGGATAGTATACATTATCTTGTTTCCGGTGGTATGTGGAATTTCACGTGGATCCTCATGGTTGAGGAGAAATGAATTTTTGAAGATGACAAAGTGAATTGAAGAAGGAAGTACATGTAGGCCCTTAAGATAATTAAAGAAAAGAATTACAAAATAAGAAAGTGTTAGGTTGGACCTAATGTTAAAAGGAAGTGACATAAATGGTATAAATAAACATCATTATACATTCATTTTATACAAGTCGAATTTCAGAGGAAATAAGAAGTAAAGAAGGCCGGATTTCAAGGGAGGATGAAGTCTTTTGGTGATGTGTTCTA
>ML853124.1:26021-38050 GCA_009831015.1 Picea engelmannii | reverse complement strand
GTACACTCAAGTATATTGAAATCTCCCTAGGTACACCTTAAACCAACCTTGCATAAACTTGTCAGCCATCCTATTGCTATAGTATGCCAAGAACAACACTTCAAGATATCACTCTTATGTACCAGGGAATAAGGTAGTATGGCCAAGGGTACAATCTATCCTCCTTTCTTAGGATCATGAAAGATTCAGCTAAGTACTATTGTTGAAAACCCTCTACTATATTAGTTAGATATAGCATTTAACACTCCTTTATCCTAAAGAGGTTAACAACCCTAACAACACAGGTAGTCAAATTCTTATATCTTTGGGTGTATAAGAAATTTGGAAATTATGTCAGCACAATAATACTTAGTTAAGAGTAATACTCTTGTCAACATAAAAAAAGAGTATGGGTCTTTCTAGCACCATTATGGGAGCCCTATCTCAAAAGACTCCTAGCATGATGTTCATTGTGTTGGTATAAATCTCCAATAATATTTTTCCTATCGACGCACCCATACTATTTTCAATGACCTATCTCAATAGTCTCCTTACAAGGTGTTGATTGCATTAGTATAATTCTCAAATAACCATTTTTGGTGGACCTTGCAACCCATGATAGCCACTAGGATGGATAGTAGGATCAATAGTTTGGAAACCTTGGTCAAGTAGCTACAAACAACTATGAACAACCTAGAATATTAGCTTGCTACCCAAAATGCTATAGAACTCAACACTCACCTCTCTGCAAATATCAAAGGAAAATACCCTATGCTACATCGATAGGAACCACCAAAGGAACATGAAAAGGGTGACTCTTCCAGTGGGGGAGGAAACTTCCCAAGGCAACACTTTCACTATTATCAACACAATATGTGGCACAAATTTCCCAAAGTAGACATGAATAAGTTTGATGGTTCAAACCCCGCTAGTTGGGTCACCCAAATGGAACATTATTTCTCTCTCCATGGAATTATTAATGACTTGATGAAACTTAGAGTGGGTATATTATATTTGGATCAAGAGCGTTGGAAATGTTGGCAATGGAATAAGAAATCTTATAGAGGATATAGTGCCTAGAGCTATTTTGTGAAAGTCATCTATTCTCATTTTGAACAAGACACTCATTATTTGGGATGTCTAACCAAATTGCACCAAACAAGCACAATTGCAAATTTTATAGAAACCTTTGAGAAATTGGTTATTCATAGAGAGGCCCTCGCCGACTATTTATTTAAATAATGTTTCATTAGTGGTCTCAATGAGGAAATTAGAGCACAATTCATGATGAAATGCCTAGATTCTTGGTTGGAGGACTCTTAGAGAGATTGGGAAGAAAATATGGTGATAAATGCACAAGCCATAAGACCCTTTTTATCCCTTTCTTTCCCTCCTCTATCATCTATAACCACCCCCGAACACAACTCCACCCGTGATGATCTACAAGTTGACCTAGGAAGAAATGGTTGAATGCCAACAACTCAAATTTTGTTGTAATTTTTATGGGAGGTATTTTAAAGGGCACAAATGTAAGGAACAAAAATTCTTTGAAATTGATGTGTCCCAACCTAACAACCCCAAGGAAATTTACAAGGATGCCACCCTAGATCTAGAATAAATGAATCATCAACCTCCTCCTCAAGAAGAACCTATCCTAGATCCACCTTGGGAGGAACCCCAAATTTTCATCCATTTTACCAAGCATTTATGCTCCCTAAACCTTGAAATTGATTGTCTACATCAAGCACCATACACTAATTGTTTTAATTTATAATGGAAACACCCATAAATTTATTCATCAACAGGTGGCAAAAGTAACTCATTTTTATGTCCATGCAATGCACAATTTTCAAATATTGATCACTAGTGGTGGTATGATGAAGTGTGGTGGAAAGTGTGAGAATGTGAAACTTCAAACAAGGGATTATTAGCTCAAATCCAACATGTTCACTATGGAAATGGGTGTTTATGATGTGGTGCTAGAAGCATAGTGGTTAAGAACAATGGATCTGGTACCATGGATTTGAAGGAATTATATATGAGCTTCACTAAAGAGGGCCATGAACATGCTCTCAAGGGGCTGAAGTCCATTACCTCTAAAATTATCATCTCTCATTAGATGGAAAATTTATTTAAGTAAATCCACTTTAGCATTATGACCCAATTCAATGCCATCAAAGTTGTGAACAACCCACCATAGGTGATCCACCTTGATTTATAGTTAATCCTAAATAATAATCAACAAGTATTTAACACACCCATAGCTTCCTCCCTCACATGGTGAGCATGAGCATGATATTTCATTGATTCCATGAAGTCAACCGCCCAATTTGTATTCTTACCAACACCCTTTTCCATAAAACAATGAAATTGAAAAGATTACTCAAGAACTATTGGAGGCTAGTGTCATCCATCCAAGCATTGGCCCTTCCTCATAACCCATGGTTATGGTACTAAAGAAAGACGGAAATTGGTGCATGTATCATGATTTCCATGGTCTCAATAATTTGACCATCAAAGACAAATTTCCCATCACATTCATTGATGATATTTGGGATGAGCTTCATGGTGCCAAATTTTGCACTAAATTGGACCTTTGCTTAGGATCCCACCAAATAAGAATGAAGTAGGAAAACATTCTTAAGACAAAATTCTACATGCATGAAGGCCATTATGAAACTTTAGTGGTTCCCTTTGGACTTTGCAATGCCCCATCCATCTTTCAAAGCCTCATGAATAAGATTTGTTAGCCCTTCCTACGTAGTTTTGTGCTAGTATTCTTTGATAGTATATTAATCTATAACAAAACTTGGGAACACGTGTGGAGAATGTCGATAAGCCTTACAACTCCTCCAAGATGAGCATTTGTTCCTAAAACTTTCCAAAGTCATTTTTGGTGCTTCAAACTTCAAATACCTGGGTCACATTGTCAATTAGGAAAGTGTGCACATTAATCCCAAGAAAATTACATCTATGTAGGATTGGCCATGCCCCGTGAATTTTAAAAGCTTACACGGTTTATTAGGAATTCTTAGTTGTTATAGGAATTTTGTGAAGAATTATGGGCGAAGTTTCGCCCCCTTAACCACCCTTCTAAAAAAGAATGACTTTGTATGGAACCCGTCTAAGACATGCCTAATTTCACTTATACTTTTGTCTTGGAATGTGACACTTCAAGTAAAGGTCTTGGAGTAATGTTGATGTCATACGGGGGAACCTTGGAATTCACTAGTAAATAGTTGTGGTACATAAATTTTAGAAAAGTATACTCATGAGAAAGAGATGATGGCCATCCTTCATGCAGTAAATACTTGGCACCCATATCTCAGTGGGAAGCACTTCCAAATTAAGACAAATCATCATAGTTTGAAGTATTTTCTAGAACAAAGGTTGAGTCCCCCGAGTAGCACAAGTGGGTTACTAATATGATTGGGTATGATTATGAGATCATATATAAGAAAGGAAAAGAGTGTGGTGATGAATTATTTATCTGGGAAACATGAAGATGAAGGATCTCTCTTTTCTTTATTTGTACCCATCCTAGGCAAGAATGGTTACCACATGACATTGTGGTTTTCCTAATCCAAAGACTTCAGGAGGACCCCAATTCCCCTAAGGGCTATACTTGGCAACAAGACACCCTGTATTATAAAGGGCAGTTTTTTCTGGTGTTGAATTCGGCTTTAAAACATTGGATGTTAGAGGAGTTTCATTCCTCCCCTCCAATGAGTCACTTTTTCTTTTAAAAAAACTATCAAAGAAATAAGATCTCTTTCTTTTGGGAATGTATGAAAAAGGACATCCATACTTTTGAATCAGAATGTGACTCTTTTCAAATGAATAAGGGTGAGACGATGAAGACTCCCAAGGCATTCCATCTATTGTGAATACCATCCACTACCTAGACTAAGATTTCCATGGATTTTATTACGAGCCTGTTATCCCCCACTTTTGGGGATAACTAGGAGATCATGTGTCGAGGCCCATAGGTCTTAAACATTGAGTACCGAGAGCAAGATTGACTTAGGCATGGCCATGGAGGGCCCACCTTTTCTTTCTCCCAGCATCTTTATCATGTCAGCAGCAGCAGCATCCATCACCATCGGCTTGGTCATGTGTCAGAGATGGTTCTTGCTCCATGAGGTAATTAGTCCAAGTATCATGGTATGTGTCACTTTGATCATCAAAACACTTGAATATGTGCATCTGATTCCTTTTATTTCTAACGACTGCTTGGATCTTACACTTGCCCACTTGACCATGTTTGGGGGATTGACAGGGTGCCCTAGCAAACCTGTGTCTATAGGTTTTGGTTTGCCACTAGGGGGGGTTTCTGAAAATCCATCGTCTGCTCCCTTCATAGCACCACTTTTCCATCTTGCTTCCCACTCACCTATCCCATTCCACTTGTCCAGGCACTAGGTTGACCTATTTTCAGGATTGCACCTTATCTCGTGGGAAGAAGGGGCTAAAGGCCCAGAAGGTAAAATCAAGCTGGTAAAAGATAAAAGTCTAAGAATAAAACCTCGAGATGCTTCGCCCAGGGATCCCCGAGAAAGGAATAAAAGGGTTCTCAGTAAGAAACAAGAGGGACCCGGAAAAATAATAAAACAAGACCTACTCAGAGGATAGGGGGTCTCATCACGAGCCAGCCTCTTAGGTCCATGGGTACCTAACAGTATGACATTACCACCAGCTGGTTACCACGCCAGGGTAGTGACTCTTGGTTGCATGTCCAAGGGAAAGGGGGTCTCATCACGAGCCAGCCTTCTCATTTCTGTGAAAGTACTTGTGGGTAACGTTGTCACCACTGGTCACCATGCCAGGGCAATGTCCCCTAATTAGCTCTTGAAGAAAAAAAGCAATAAAGAATAAAAAGAATAAGAATAAAAGGCATGAATGGGCTTGGAAAAAACTGCATCCAGGACAGGTACAACTCGCCTTCTACAAAGGCACCCATGGGTAAATTTTTTGCATCCTCTACCCTCATTGCACCCACCTACTTGGACATCCCTTGACCACATCACCCACCTGCTTGGATTGGATGAGGTCTCCTCCGGAAACTTTCCTTTTCCAGGGGACACTAGCTCAATAGGACGCCCTGTCTTTTTTTTCAAACTTGTATTGCAGGCTTGTGTAATATCTTTGAGCTTTTGACTGATGTATTAGGGATTTTATGCATGTGTTTAATAATATTGATGATGAGATGTGATTGAAATTGCTATGATCCCTGTGACTGGTTGTTGATGTGCAAGACCATGCTCGACGGATAGGTACCATTTTGGACTAGTACACATGGGGAGATGATCAGTTCGGACCTCCATGGGGCTGAAGAGCCCATCAGATGGATGTTGAGACCCCATCAGGGGGCAGAGATAGGACAGAGATGGATCAGGGGCTTTGCACCGGAAAAGAGGAGGACGTTCCACCAGAGGCACTTTGGCAGAGCTTGACCTAGGGGGATTGACCCTCTTTCAATGGAACGTTGGCCTTGGAAGGCCTAGGACGTCACCCATGATGATCATGACGTCATCCAGCCTTATGGACGTCTTAGGAGGCAGACTTGGCAGAGATGACACGGGTGGCAGGATGGAGAAGCCCAAGGAGGGCTAACGTTTTTCTCCAGGATGCCCTATTTTCCCTAGAAGGGGCTAACGTCTCCCTTAGAGGAGCTTGACATCTCAATTTAGCTTGAATTGGTTTTAATTTTGAGCATTTAATGTAAAACAATATGATTTTAGTATTTTGGCCTTGTCGACCTTTTTCATGACCTAAAATGTAAAATTAGGTCATGGTACTGTATAAATGAAGGATTTTCACCTTCATTTTAGGATCATCTCACACTCACTCATTAGTGAGGTCTGAAATTTGCGCCCTCTCTTGGGTTATTCACTAAAATTGTGAGACACACTTGTTGATGGAAGACTTTCTTGGCATATTTTAGCATTTCTCTTGATGGAAGGTGTTACAACTAGGGTTTGTTATGCTTTTCTTAGGTGATATGTAAGTGAATTTCTGCAAAACTTCTTGATTGAATGGTTGTATTACTATTTCTTTCATATGGTATTATAAATTTGTTGAATAAACCCTAGGTGACAAGCACACATCATTAGTCCTTCCCTCCTGTCCCCATTAAGAGATTTTTTTATCCATTGTTTGAAGAGGGGTGAGCCTAGTCGTAGCTACACTCTTATTTTCTCTTCATTTTGCTAGTCATTTCTTTTCCTGAGCTAAGAAGGAGAAGAAATCTCAAGGCCTAGTTCCCCTACACCTTAAGAGTCGTTTTTCCCCTAGGGTTTGTTGGTGAAGCCTTGTTGTAGCAACACGTTGCCTTCCAAACCCTCTTGTCTTTGTTCTATGTTATTTTCTCAGCTAGCCATCATTGCCATTGAGTTAAGGAAGGAGGAGAGAGCACCGAGGCCTAGCCCCCCTACACCAAGGTGAGCCTCTCTCCCCTAGGGTTTTGAATTTGAGGCCTTGCTTTAGCAACACCTCAAGGCTTCTTCTTCTAGTCCTTAGTCGTACTATCTTTGATCCTTTACCTCTTGCGTCCTTCACTTTTGACTCCATTAACCCTAAGGCACTGATCTAAAGACCTCTTGTTTTGAAGTGAACTTGATCACAACAATTCTCAAAAACTTGAATCAAACCCTAACTACTAACCCTAGCTAAGGAACTAACCTAACTAACCTATTGTTGTCGTCATCTCTAGTTATAATATCTTTGGTGCAGCTAACGTTTTCTTTATCAGCAATTGAATGGTGTTTAAAGGCATTAATTGAATGAAGTATTGATTTGTTACTTTGAATGCCACATCGTTTTAACATTTATTGAAGAAGTGACATATTTATTATTACTATTTTATAAACATTGACTTTGTCAATATTTATTATCAAATTGTTGATATGTGTATCAGATAGTCATTGATTTATATGAAGTACTAACCAAGCAAGCAAGCTTGCATATGCAGTTTCATTGTTGCTTTGTTCTCGAGCAGGGATACTTCTTGGTTATTACTTTCGGTTATCTTTTTGGGGCTATAAGCCGGACTTTCTAATCAGGTGGTGACTTGTGAGAGGGATTACTATCACTTTGTTCTACTAAATCCTTTGCCCTTCTCAAAACCTCAAGTTACCAGGGACGTCTCCCCTGGGCTTTACCTCCCTAAATAGAAAGAACCTTCCCATCGAGGTGGCAGTGGGTGGGATTGGTTCCAGTTACACCAGTTTTGTTAATGTTTATTCCATTATTATAGTTCTTTGCATTTCAATAGATAAGACAATCATAAGAACAAGATCACTAAGAAATACACATTCACAAGAGACACAGCATTTATCCTGGGAAACCCTTTAGGGGAAGAAAACCCAGCAAAAACTTCCTTATCATAAATAGCTTATACAATGTTCAAGAGATAACTCAAACCAATACAGATAGTCCTCCCCAAGAGATGCGTCACTCTTCTCCCTCTCTCCAACTGGTAATTGCAGCTTGCCTCATAAGAGAATGAGCAAGTGAGTTGTCTGTTAGAAGTGAGGCGCTAGCCTCTTATTTATACAAAACCGGCACGTGTGAAAGGGCACCACTGGCAGGGTCGACCTCTCACTCTGGGTGGGTAAACCCACCTTTAATTAATTTTGGGTCTTCAATAATAATTGTTGGGGCCGACTTCTTATTCTGCCCTTTATAATTGTCCGATGACCAATCCACAAAGGGGGATTTGGTCCTTATACAATTGCCGACATGATTAATCCACAATGGGGATTAATCTTAATAATAAAATAACAATAATAATAAGAATGCTCTTTGCAGTTACATTATTTCAACACTCCCCCTTAACAAGAAGGGTATTCTTCATCACCATCAAGCGAGAGAGGTCTGCATCATCAGTGTCATCAGGAGGATAGTATTATCAATATCATCTTGAAACATTGGCTAGCATATTTACGAGTCATCGAAAGTTTTCTTCATCGACAGCATCATCATTCTCGAAAGAATGCTATCATCATCTGCATCAAATATGTATCAGTAAAAATGATACCTCATCATAACACTAGGCTGGCAATACTACATTGGCTCAATGTCACGGTTGTTAGGTTGGTAGCTCAGTGTCAGTGACATCTTGCTTTACGTCTAACAACTAGGTCAAAATCAAGGAAACACATCATCTCGCTTTACATCTAACAACTAGGTCAGAAGCGAGGAATTGCAACGTCATGCTTTACGTCTAACAACTAGGTCAGAAGCATGACTCATCTTGCTTTATGTCTAACAACGAGGTCAGAAGCAAGGAACACATCAACATCTTGCTTTACGTCTAACAACAAGGTCAAAAGCGAGGAATCATCTTGCTTTACGTCTAACAACTAGGTCAGAAACAAGGAATCAACGGCGTCATGCTTTACGTCTAACAGCGAGGTCATAAGCATGACTCATCTTGCTTTATGTCTAACAGCGAGGTCAGAAGCAAGGATCACACGGCGTCATGCTTTACGTCTAACAGCGAGGTTAGAAGCATGACTCATCTTGCTTTACGTCTAACAACGAGGTCAGAAGAAAGGATCACATGGCGTCATGCTTTACGTCTAACAGCGAGGTCAGAAGCATGACTCATCTTGCTTTACGTCTAACAACGAGGTCAGAAGAAAGGAATATATATACTCCCCCTTTCAGGGAGGGTCCTTTCGGACTATACCAAGCTTATCTCAAAAGTGTTCAAACTTTACACGAGATAGAGGCTTAATCAACACGTCAGCAACTTGTTCATCTGTGCTAATGTACTGGAGCTTCAAGGCTCCTCTCTGTACCATGCCGCGGATGAAATGATAGTGGATCTTTATGTGCTTCGACCTGTCGTGGAATACAAGATTTTCTGTCATCTTAATGCAGCTTTGATTGTCACATAGAATCATGGTTGCTCTCATCTCCAAATCAAATAGGCATGTCAGCAACATTCGAAGCCATATAGCTTCGCAGCTAGCAGAACATGCGGCAATGTACTCTGCTTCCGCTGTGTTGAGAGCAATACTAGATTGCTTCCTACTATGCCATGAGATCATAGTTGATCCCGAACTAAAACAGCATCCGGAAGTGCTTTTTCTGTCAGCAACGCTTCCTGCCCAATTTGCATCAGTGTATCCACACATGTGAAGTCATGATCTCCATCATAGCTGAGACCATAATCCATTGTACCTTTAAGGTACCTCATCACATGTTTTGCATCCACTAGGTGAACACGTCTGGTCTCTACCAGAAACTGACTCAAGGTGTTCACTGCAAAACAGATGTCTGGTCTGGTGTTCGTCAGGTACATCAGCAATCCAATAATATGTCTGTACAATGTGGCATCTATCAAATCTGACGAAGTATCGACCAGTAGCTTCAGCTTTGCTTCCATGGGAGTATTCATGGACTTGCATTCTAGCATGTCGAATCACTTTAAGATTTCGACCGTGTACTTCCCTTGGTTAAAGAAGATTCTTTCTAGACTCTGCCATACCTCAAGGCCTAAGAAGTAATGCATTAGACCAAGGTCTTTCATTTCAAATTATGCGGCAAGCCTCTGTTTACATTCAGTGATGAGCTTTTCTTCTCCAGTTAAGAATAAGTCATCCACATACAGTAGTAATATTATTGGTTCATTATCCATAATTTTGAAGTAGAGATTTGAGTCTGCTTTACTCTTGGTAAAGCCCAAGCTCATCAAGAAACTGTCTATACGGCCATACCAAGCTCTAGGAACTTGCTTCAATCCGTATAAGGCTTTCTTCAATCGACAGACATGAGACTTCATGTCTTCAACCTCAAATCCTTGGGGTTGCTCTATATACACTTCCTCTTCGATAACACCATTCAGGAAAGTTGTCTTCACGTCCATCTGGTGCAGCTTCCATTTCATCTTGGCAGCGAGAGCTATAATGGTGTTGATCGAAGTGTATATGGCCACAGGAGCAAATGTCTCTTCATAGTCGATACCTTCCTTCTGGGAAAAGCCACGAGTGATAAATCTTGCTTTATATTTCTCAATACTTCCATCAGCAGCATGTTTTATTTTGAAGAGCCATTTTGATGATACCACATCCTTACTTCTTGGTCTGGGAACTATTTCCCATACATCATTCTTTATTATGCATTGGTATTCCTATGTCATGGCATCTACCCATTCCTTCTTTTGAATGGCCTCTTCAAAGCATGTAGGTTCTTCATCAAGTAGGTTGCACATCAAAGACGTGTAACTTGAGAATGGCTTTGGTCTTTTCACCTGTCTCGTGGTTCCTTCTGGAACACCATACTTCTCTCCATCTTGAATAAGCTCTCTTGCCCAAGCAGGCTTTCTTTTATGGGAGAAGGTCATTTGAGGAGGTTCTTGAACTTCTGTTATATCATGATCTTCAGGAGTCTCCTCATCAGGGGAAGTTACGACTTCCCTTACAGGTTCTGCAACTCTGGGAACTTCCCTCACAGATTCTGTAGTCCTGGGATTTACAGGTTCCTCTTCATATACTTCTTCAAGCTGGCATCTTCTCGATTTCTTAAGTGTTGCTTCTTCATCAAAGGTCACGTCCCTGCTGATCTCAATATGGCCGTGACCAGGTATGTAGATTCTGAAGGCCTTGGATACCTCACAGTATCCCACAAATATTCCCTTATTTTCGAAGGGTTCCAGCTTGTTTCTTTTCTCTTTCGGTATACGAATAAACACTAGACAGCCAAATATTTTGAGATGGCTTACCTCTGGCTTCTTTCCAGTGAACATTTCTTCCGGGGTCTTGAACCCAAGTGCGCTATGGGATAATCTGTTCTGCACATAAACAGCTGCCATTGTTGCTTCTGCCCATAAGCACATAGGAAGATCTTGATCATAGTCTTCACAGCTTCCAGCATGGTTCTGTTCTTCCGTTCAGCTACACTGTTTTGTTGGGGATCTTGATCCCAGCATCTTTGCAGAAGTTCATGAACTCTTCTGAGGTATATTCTCCTCCATTATCTAACCTGTGTATCTTAATCTTCCTTACAGAAGGGTTCTCTTATCAAGGCTTTGAATTCCTTGATCTTGTTGAACACTTCAAATATATCCAGGTTTTTATGAGAATAATCATTAATGAATGATACATAGTATACATACCCATTAATAGAGGATGATGGCATAGGGCCACATACATCTAAATGAATGAGTTATAGGACTCCTTATGCCTTGTTGTCCCTCTTCGGAAACGGGTTCTTGATGTTCTTCCCTTGCGCACATCCATTGCATATGCCTTTTTGATCAACCTTGAGTTCTGGTAAACTTGTGACAGCTTTGCATATGTATGGTAGCGCCTTGTAGTTGATGTGAGCTAATCTTCTAGAGTTCACATGGATTCTTCAATAGCGTGGGTCATGGCAGCTTCTGAGTGACCCATCTTCTTCTTTTCCACTGATGATTGCTTCATTTATGTTCTCTCCTTTAGCACGTTGCCTTCTGCAACCTTCGCTATAGCTTCCACATGTGACCTGGAGCAAGGTCAACAAAACAACAAGCAAGAATAATATCCTTCTGATAACATAAAGCAATAGCACGAACAATCATCACAGTAGCTCCTTTAGAGCTATCACTTATAATTTATCTGAAGCAAGGATTAAAGGTAAGGAATACAATACGAAATGAGGTCAACACTCTCATAGTGTTGTGACCAAGCATTCTTCCATGGCAATCTAAAACTAACACACAAGGTTTCTCCTAGAGGAGATGTTAGTTGTGTCAAACAAAGCATATACCTCTATATTCTCACATGCTATCAAGTATAATACTTTACAATGATTGCTATCTCAACTAAAGTCATCAACTTGTCATGTGTACCTTTGAATCTTAATTAATCAAACCTGGAGCCTTGTCCTCAAGAGTGAGTGCTTGTTTTTCTTCCAGGTCTCCTTCACTCAAGTGACGAGTGCTTTCTTCAACCTGTCTGTTGTACTAAGACAATATGCTATCTTGACAGAAGGTTAGTTTAGAGGATAAGCTCTATGATCAACTTTTAATTCTTCTAATAATTTGATCATAGCTTCAACATGCA
>ML853123.1:0-21961 GCA_009831015.1 Picea engelmannii | reverse complement strand
ATGTCTCAAATAACTATGTAAAGCTCCAATATATTTGAGCAAAGTTTCCTGAGAAGAAAAATCTACTCCCAAAACCAAAGCTCTTCTCCTAAATTCCTGAGTAAAGCTTTGCACACTTTGTCCTTTAGCTTGTCTAAAATTTTGCCATTCCATAGTTTCCTTTTGTTTATATGCCAATGGATAAAATTGTTTTTTAATTGCAACAATGAAATCATTCCAAGAAATTAAAATTTTACCATGCTTTTTCATGTCCTCCTGAGTCTTGGATTCCCACCAAATAAGTGTTGCACTATCCAATCTTAACGAAGCAAGCTGAACTTTGGTTTCATCATCTTGAATTTTTTGTATTCTACAATATACTTCAATTTGACGTATCCAATTATCTAACTTCTCAGCATTAACTTCTCCATTGTATATTGGCAATTCAAATTTTATATCAAGCTTTAATGAAGGAATTTGTGAAGGAGTTTTACCATGTCCCTTTGGAGAATTCGAAAGAGGTCTTGAACTGGTAGAAGAAGAAGATTATGATGATGGAGGAGAGGGTGGTGGAGAAGCACCATTCCCTCCATTTCCATTTGGAGTTTCTGTTGTAGGAAAATCTCCCTGCGGACAGGTAGATTGCCTCTAAGAGCTTGACCCTAACTCTAAGACAGAAAATGCTTAACATGGACACTGACTTCCTTTCAAATCTATCCAAACTAACACATGAGAAGGAAGGAGAACATAATTACCTCTTTATCGATGTTTGTCCCTGCACGCTCCGAGTTGCGCTCTAATCCTTTGCTCCTCGCTGAGTCCTGTAGACAAACAAGATACGACCACTTCCTACTCTATTGATATTAGCTTGAAAACAGATCTATCTATCAATGATAAGTTCATGTAACATCAGACAAAAACTAGAAAGAAACAGGCCAAGCGTGTCATATTAATGAGAATAACGACAGCAGTACTTACAATCGTAGATGTGAATGCGACAGCTTTGTCGAATCCTCTTCATCTAACCCTTGCTCGAAAGATCCACAACCTGGATAACAGCAGCTTCACTGATCACTCTCCTTTGGCTGACTGTTTGTTTCCTATGAGATCATAGGTTTCATGCTAGCAATTCTTCCCCCTTTTCACCATCATAGAGCTTTCTTATATAGGTTAAGAGGAGATTAACCTCTTGAGTTATCTTTAGAACAAGTTGAGGAACCTCCTCCTTAGATCAGGGATCTTCTGATGGAACCAAGAATTCGAATGCAACTGCCTTCTAATCTTGAAAAATCCTCCCCTTATTCTCCTCAACGGGCCAACTACTGCCTCAGATTAGGCAATGCTCCTACAAAATGGGCATCAGAGCATTGTAGCGCTCCCTGAGAAGCTTGAGGGAAGCGCCAGCGCTCCAAAAGTGGATAACGCACCTTCAGAAGGGTAGGAGGGCGTTATAACGCTCCCTGAAGCCTTTTAGGGGAGCGCCAGCACTACTAAGACTGATATAGGGGAGCGCTCACCCTCAGAACCTTTGTTTCAAAGCTCTTCTCAGGTGTCAAGAGCTTTTTGACTTCAGTTAATCAATTCCTCTTCTCCAAATCAAGTACATGAGATGTTTTAAGTGCCTCCTCAGTGTCATCGGCATGGCAGTATGCTTGAACAACGTTTGTGACACTTGTGAACAACTTGCAACACTTGCAAAAGTTGTAAGGAAGATGCGACACTTATGACAATTGAGAGGAATATGCGACACTTATCCAGATGAGTAATTTTGACGTGTAACAGAATGCCCCCCAAAGTATGAAGTTAGAAGATGCGAACTAATGACTGAAATACTTTGTAGATGTTCAAGAAAGGGTATAGACTCGGAGAACCTGACGGAAGCTGCACACAAACACCCAACAAATAGCATGACATATTTCAAAACCCAAGGCAGGCATACCTATGCTTGGGTGATCAAGACTTGCAAGATATGGCCGCCATAAAATACACTGCGGATCCATAATGGTATTGATAAAAAGGTATAGCCACCGAAGATACAATGTGGATCTATGCTCTGATGACTCGAACTGATCATAGCCACGAAGAATACATAGTGGATCTACGAGATGACAAGACATAGCCACAACCAATACAAAGTGGATTTATGTAACAGTGTATGTGTTCTTTGTCCAATGGAAATTCCTTCGCAGCCTGGGCAAATCATATATCAAAGTGGTTACTCAACCCAAGGTCTTCTTACGAATCCCGACGTGGTACGATTCTAACCATGTGAATAGATTTCTTGATGTCGAACATGGAAGAAACCACTTGATTATCGGTCAATGGTGTGAACCGTTAACAAGTGCGAGGGAGATCACCATTAATGTCGATGATTCCCAAGGTACCCTAGTACATTCCAGCGAATATGAATAGATGAGCTGAGGTCGAACATCCATGGAATCATCCGATCAGGGGTCAATGATGTAAACCCATTGTCGAATGTGAGGAGGCCTGCCATTGAGGCATGCAGGTCCCAAAGTACTAACTAGTTTCTAAGCCTAATTCCTGGATAATGTGTTGGAGTCGACAGGAATAGACTCGTCGAGGGAGGGCCTTGATGTATCCCCCATCAACGACATGAAACGGAAATGGAGATGTAATTGGAAGATCAAATGGACATGGACTGACACAGGTTTTGAGGCAAGATATTTGGGATGGCTGACTCTCGAGGTGGATACTTCCCTTGAACACTGAGGCACAACAACAAAATCTGACGTGGACCAACACTTATGCAGTGGATATGGCGACTTGCGTCGGGTAACCCAAAGGAGCGAAAGGAACTCAAAGGATTGGCTCAGTGCAGAGGTTCAGCGGACTATGATATGTGCAAATGACAAAGTGTCGTGTTCAAGGGCGACTCTAAGAAGTGTTAGATGATGTTCTAAAGAGACTGCTTGGCTTGCTCCTTTCAATTTTTTCCCCCATCCAGATAGATGAGTACCTCTTTTTGATTTAATGATCTCGAGGAGGATAACACATGCTCGATATAACTCACCTTCGGTAAGTTCCTCTTCCTTTGTTTAATGAACCGGAAGAAGTAAGGGTTTGGTCCCATGTGGGCCTGTCGATGTGTGCTTTAACGAGTCCAAAGACAGAAAACTCGAAGGTTTTTCGGGATTATAGAGTTTGGAAAAACACTTAAAAGAGAACTCTCTCAATTCCTTTTTCGTATAGTAGTCCAACGAGACCGAAAAAGGGGTAAACTATCACTCGAAAGATGCCCTTTCTAACCTTTTAACGAGTGTGAAAGGAAGCAAGGTCACTCGACAATCTTTTCATGTTTAGAGAGTTTGAAAAGGGTTTAAAGTAGACTCCAGGGGGGTTCCTTTTTTGTGTGTTTGTGTATCTGTACGGGTCTGAAAAAGAGATAAAAGTTTACCCGGTTACGTTCTCATATTATCGAGCTCAAGAACGAACTAAGACTATGCTCATAAATGTGACATGGTGAATAATCCATCAGGACTGCCAGGCAACCTGCGATGCCAAAACTACAAACCAGGGTTTAGTGAAGCCAATATATTATTTGAGAAACCCACAAATGACCATACCTTATGAAAAATGAAAATTTATAAATAACAATACAATGAAAATTTTATTTACCATTTCATTTTTCACAAGGATTCTCGAGTAGTGGAGAATCTCATTTTGCGGTGGATCTTGTTTTGTTCGCTGTCGGAGCTACGGTTCACCGTTTCGCTTGTCGTTTGGACCAGGTAGGTGTCCATCTCATATTCTTTCAAACACGTGGTTTCACATTCATTTTAATAGCATCATTTAATTAAAATATGAAGCCCTAAGTTGCCCCAAACAAAACCAAATCGGCCTCTTTTAAAATCAATAAAAAAGTGGGATTCTTTTTCCAAAAACATTCTAGAAAATGATGGATAATATGCCAACGCCCCAATAGTCAATTAGATAGGTCATTTTTTAGCAAGGAATCCATGAGAAAACCCCCACGCATGCCCACGCAGCCACAAAGTCGTTTTGATTTTTTAAACATTTTCATTGTTATTTGATGAAAGTTAAATGGCTAGGGAAGGGCGTGGTAATTGTAAAAGAGGGTATGATCACTTTTAAATGATGTGGGCATCTTATTTCATGCTTTAAATCGCTTTTGAAAATTGTCGAAATTGCCAAAACGTGGAAATAATGGATTTCTTGATTTTTTGTTTTGTAGATAACTTCGGCGACCATGATCGAGTGGAAAGAAAGGGAACATGAGATGGATGACTTAGCCGCCTTGCAGAGTCCTCATACACGGGCCACCTTGCGAGCTTGTGGTTTGCTCAAATTCTTCAAGTTGCAAAAAATGAAGAAAGAGATTTTATTGCTCGAGCATATGATTGGCCTCTGGGATGTTGCAGAGCAAGGATTTTGAATTAGCACACAGCTTTTAACCATTGAGTTAGAAGACGTGTACTTTTTGACTGGCCTCTCGAAAAGAGGGGTCCCCATATCGTTCTTCGGGCAGAGGGCGCTACCTAAACAAGTGGACGTGTATTTGGCACGCCACTGTATCCCAGGAGCAAGGCTGGTAGGGGGTAGAATCCCTATCAAGGATATTCGAGAACTGCTCCTCTGGTCTATACTATTTGCTATCACGAGCATGACAGGAAGTACTAGCACGCATCTGGCATCAAGATCCCAGGTGGCTTACAGTGTTCAGTGTTTGGAACCAACACTGTTCAACTGGAGTGCAGGGTTCCTTCCAAATGTGAAGGAACAGATTTCACGGTGTAGGACTGGACAGAAGCAGTTTGGTTATGGCTCATTTTTTGTCTCATTTTTTCTAGAGTGCATCCCTCAGATGCAGCCTTAGATAGCACTGGCGGTGCGACCAGTGGATGAACCAAGGATGGAGAGGTGGACTAGTCTGTCTCCAAGGCTAGTATCGGAGTCAGAGTTCCATTTCACTGGCGATTTCTTTGCTTGGCTGAGACGGCACTATCTCTGGATAGAGGACTTCCCTTATGCTGAGGTAGATTTCCGTGGGAGCATGGATTTAATTTTTCCCGTGAGGGAAGACTGGGATGTGTCAGGTAAGAGACTAAGCCATACCTTGTCTAGTTTTTGTTTTTAAAGTTTTTGATGTATATGTATTTTTTTGGGTATGTAGAAGAGTTTTAACAGATGCATTGTTTCCAACATGGAGACAAGGGAGCAGTGCGTCTGGCTGATGTACCGGTACCAGGACGTCGTGGGGGTGTCCTGGTTGCAGCAGATCTGGTAGTACCAATGATAGGTCTCCGAGAGGTTGAGAGAAACCTCCAAGGCCTTACGATGGGAATTCCTCCTTTGCGGAGGGGAGAAGTGCCTTTACATTTGCAGAGGCACACTGTGGGAGTACCGGAGAATATCAATTCTCTATTGAGGCACGTAGTGCGCGCGGTGATGTGTTACTCGCAGCACAATGTAGTGCGGGGAGATTAGAGTCTCTCCGGTGATCATATTTTTGTATGCCTTGTCAGGCAACGTTGTATGGGTGGAAAGACCCAATATTTTTCTCTTCTACATACTTTTTGATGTAATAGAAACATTTCAGTCACGCCATATATATATATATATACAGTTTCGATTTTTTACAATGCCAATGATTTGTACATGATGATGTCTGTGATGTATTTTAATTTACATGTAATGTACATTTTTGCTTTCCTTAAATCTTATATGTGGGAAAGATACTGATCCGTGATATAATTAGCTAATGAATCTGAAACACTATTAAGTTCTCTTGGAATGTGTCTATATTCAATGTAATCGAACATTCGTTCAAGACGACGAACTTGTAAGTGTAGACGTAGCAGGATAGGACTACGGATAGCGTAGATACAGTTGAGTTGATAAACCACGAGTTGGGAGTCTAAGTACACAATGATACGAGAGATACCTAGGGAGGAGGCTTGGGTCAACAGTCTGATGACAGCGTGATATTCTGCCATATTGTTGGTTGTTGGTCCTAAGCAGATGCCTCTTGAACTCACCACCTCGTCAAACTGGTAAATAACCCATGCTGCCGAAGCAATATTCCAAGTATGTCGGCTAGCGCCATCTGCGAACCCAAAAAAGATAGGAAAGGAAGATGTCATTTGCGCATGAAAACATAAGCACAGTCATGAGTGGCAAGGGTAAAGACTCGAGCACGCGAAAGAAATAGACACACCAAACTAAAATACAATAATGTACAAAGTACAGATGCTAGGTGGTCTAGGCATAGTACTTTTTAAGGTAAAGCTTGTTTCGGGGCTCTCCCAGGGAAATTCCATCATGATCAACTAATTCGTAGGCACCTCTATGTAGGACACATTTCACGATGTAAGGACCGTGCCACATAGGTTCTAACTTTCCTGTCCCCAATTTATTGTGAGCTTGGTCGTAAATGAGGACTAAGTCTCCTTCTGCAAAAGTCTGAGGGTGGACGGATTTGTCATATTGAATCTTAATTCATTTTTGATGTGCCTCATTGGCGAAGGCAAGATCACGACGTGTTTCGTCCAATTTGGATAGATACAAGAATCGTTCTTCTTCAGCATAAGTATGGGGTAGGAGTTCTACTTTCAATTTGAGTGATGGAATCTCAAACTCAATTGGTAGGACGGCTTCAATGCCATAGACCAACTGGAAAGGAGTGAATCCAGTTGAGGTTTTCACAGAAGTGCGATAGGCCTAGAGAGCGGAGAACAGTTGTAAATGCCACGATGTCTTGTTTTTCCCTACCATACATTGGATCATGGTTTTTATGACTTTGTTGATAGCCTCAACTTGTCCATTCGCTTGAGGGTAGTAGGGGGATGAGTTTTCATGGAGAAAACCCAATTTGACATGTAACTCGCTCATCATCTGGTTTTTGAAGTGTGCACCATGGTCAGTGACAATGGCACATGGTACACCAAAATGAGTTATGATGTGGTTGAAGAGGAATAGAGCTGCAGTATGACCATCATTCAGGAAGGTAGGCATAGCCTTAGCCCATTTGGTGAAGTAGTCGACGGCGACGATGATGTAACCGTGCCCCCCGGCTGAGGTAGGCTTACACTACATGAAATCGATACCCCATTTGGCAAAGGGGCCGATGGCGATAATAGGGTGCAGCGCAGTAGGGTGGGTGCGTGCCTTCTTGTTAAAAATTTGGCAGGGCGGGCATTTTTTGACAGCCTCGATGCAATCTTTGAAAATCAAGGGCCAAAAGGAGCCGGCACATAGGATTTTTTGGGTTGTGGCCATCCCAGAAAGGTGACCGCCACAGGCGCCAAGGTGACAATCGTTCAAAATACATTTAGCCTCCTCGTGAATCAGACATCATCGAAGGATGGTGTCGATACCCCGGCGATATAAGGTGTCGCCAATGATGAGATAACGGCGAGAGTGGTGATGAATGCATCGAAGCTCTTCGCGAGAGATGTTGGGTTGAAAACATTGGGTTTGAAGGTAGAGGAGAATGTCTCTGTAGCAAGGATCTGAGGTGATGATGAGGAAGAGAGATTCATCGGGGAGAGAATCTCTAGGTTCAATGTTTTCATCGGCACGAGGAAGAGCGCAGATGAGCTCGGCAAACACCAGGGATTTTTTGGCTTTGGCCGTTGTAAACTCAAGATCGAATTCTTGAAGAATAACGATCCATTTTGAATATTTTCCCCCAAGTACCTGACATGTCAAGACGTGGTACATAGGGTTGGAGTCTGCGATTACCATGGTGGTGCGTAATAATATGTAGTGGTGGATCCTCTGGACAGCGATGACGACTACCAGAGCCAGTTTCTCAACATGCGAATATCTGAGTTCGGGTCTAGATAAACTCTTGCTCAGATAATAAATCACATGTTCGTCGTCGTTGGGGTCTTCTTGAACTAATACCATCGCAATGGTGGAAGTAGAAGCGGCCAAGTAAAGGATATAATCCTTTGTATATTTGGGGGAATGTAACAAAGGTGTGTGGGTCAAAGTGTGCTTGAGAGCATCGAATGACCGTTGGGCGGTTGCATCCCATATAAAAGGGATGTTCTTTTGCAGTAACCACATAAATCCTTTAGTGATCTCGGCATAGTTGCAGATGAAACGGCGAAGAAAGTTTACTTTGCCTTGCAAACTTTGGAGTTGGGTTAAATTGGTAGGTGGGGGTAAGGCTAAGATGGCCTTAATCTTTAAGGGATCCACCCTGATCCCATCTTTGGAGACAATGAAACCGAGTTGACCGGATTCGAAAGAGAAAATGCATTTGTGTGGGTTCAGACGAATACGGTAGAACCTACATCGAAGAAAAATCGCCCGTAAATGATCAATGTGATCGAATCGATTTAGCAAATGGGCGGGTAAATCGTCGAGGTACGGTTCTGCTATATGTTTGATGTCGTGGAAAGCGTACGACATGGCTCGCTGGAAAGTAGCACCAGCATTTTTAAGGCCAAAAGGTAGCTTTCAATAGGCGAAAGTACCCCAAGGGAAGATGAAGGTTGTCTTGTGTTGATGAGCAGGTAAGATTTCAATCTGGTTATATCCAGAAAATCCATCCATGAAAGAGAAGATTACGCTCCCTGCGTAATTATCAATGATTTGATCGATGAAGGGCGTAGGGTAGTTGTCCTTGGGAAAAGCTTTGTTGAGATCTCGATAGTCAACGCAAACATGGATGGTCCCTTGTTTCTTGGCAACCGAAACAAGGTTGGAGACCCATTCGGTTAAAGGGATGGGATAGATGAAGCCATATTTTAGAAGTTTTTCAACTTCTGCCTTTATAGCTGCGATTTTCTTGGGATGAACCGGGTGAAGTTTTTGTCGAACCAGTTTTGCGTCAAGGTAAGTTTTGATTTCGTGTACGACGATTGAAGGTTCGATCCCTGGCATTTCCTCGTAGCTCCACGCGAAGACATCGCGGAATTCTTTAAACAAAGCGGTGTAAGAGACCACTTCGTCGGGTGTGCAATTAGCACCAAGGTTAATGTTTTCCACGACACCTTCTTTGATCGAAATGTCGATCATGATCGTAGTGGAGATGTTACTCATGTTCCCCTCAGAGAGAGTATCTTGTGTGAGGATAGGAGATTGCGGAGCATTGGTAACATCAGGCGGGAAGACATAGCGTATGTCTCCGTGAATTTCTTCCAACGGCGAAAGAAAAGAGGATCGATGATGGTTATCATCCCAAGGTAAGTCGTCAACGCTGAGAATTTCCATAATCAATTCGTCAGAAGGGAAAATGTGGGAAATTTAATCGATGGCAGATGATAGGGAATCCAACCATGAGGGCATCGAAAAGGCATCGGGTGCCAATGAATGCGAATTGTTGGAAGAGGGAGAGGGATATTGCATAGCTACGTATGCGGCCTCGACTGGGCTGAGTGGCATAGCGTCACTGAGCACATCGAATTCCAAAGGATTAGGTACAATCCAAGGATCAGATGATTCCAAGGATTGATAAGGCATAGTCGAGACCATATTGACAACGGCAATATGATGTGCGGTAGGTGGAAGTGGTGTAGGGAAAGTACCCATAAGGCTAGAATCTTTTAATAAGACAACACCAACTCTTTCATACGTAACTGCGTGGTCTCCCAAAAAAGGAATGTTGTTGGTGGCAGTGATGCGAGTGTCGGGTGTACAGAAATCAAGTTGATCGACGGTGACAATTTTGCCTTGATGGGGGAATTTTACACATAGGAACACTGACGAGGCGACGGCAGTCATAGTGTAGAACCAACTTCTTCTGAGTAATAGGTTGTAGTCGAGGGGAGCATCGACCACCTCGACGTCAATGGTAACAGTTTTGCCGCCCAACTGAACGGCTAAGGATTGTAATAATCCGTGAGGATGAAAACCTCATCCATCGAAAGCGCGTAACATCGTAGGGGATTTGTTAAGGGTGGGTGATTTCAAGACTTTCCAACAGGATAGAGACATGACACAGGTAGAGGCCCCCTCATCCAGGATAGTACGGTGGATTTGTTGATTGTGAACAACAACATTGATTTGGAAAGCTAGCTGGTGGGAGAGTCGCGGTTGATGGTCATCCAGATTAAACGTGAGGTTGTTTGATGACTCAGGATCAAAAGCACTGATAGCAGCTAAGAGCGTTCTACGTTGGCTGGGACGGTGTTGTAGAACTTCCAGGGCGGACATAGCACACGGTGCTTGGGCCAAATCTTATACAATATTGTAATTTTGGGCAGCCCATGAGTTAGGATTGAAAGTAGATTTCTGGATGGTGCTCTTAGGAGGGCATAAGATGGAGTCAAAAGAAGGTTTCTCAATCTGGAGTGGCCTGGATGGAGGCTAACAGACAAAGGATTGACAGAGGATGGTAACAGGTCTAGTGGAGAACCGTTAGCAATCTTCGGCTTATCAGGTTTAACTGGCGTGTCATATGTCACAGAGCGAGTGGTTAGATTAACCCTGTTAAACATGTAAATGTGGGCACTTGTCGAGGCCTCATCATGGGGTTGGTTGGAACTGCCCCCCAACATGGGGGTTTGTGCAACCAAAGATTGCTGCTGTGGAAAAGGCTGAGTAAGCACAGCGGGTTGCGAATTTCCCTTGAAATTTTTGGCCACTTCATCGCGATGTGGGCAATCTCGAGTGTAGTGATTGTCTCCACAAATGAGACATGGGAATTTTGGTTTTCGTTGTGGTTCTTTTCTAGTAGCAGGGGTTTGTGGTTGGGTTTTGGGTTGTTCGTTGTTATTGTTTTTCTTTGGTTTATTTCTCGCTTTCTTCTTGCCCCCAGGTTGTTGTGAAGGGGTTGATTGGACCGTGTTCACCTCGGAGACCTGAGTTTCAGGGGGGGTAGAAGAGGGTGTAGTCAGGATGGGAGCGACTGTTTAAGTGGGTCGTTGAATCATTCCAGTCGACTGGGTAGTAGATTGGGTTTTGACGGAGCCAATAACTCCATCCGCGTGGGAAGCAGTCGATGGTTTGGATGGATCGTTAGTGGCATAGGTAGCATTCGGTATCAACTCATACAGAGTATCAGATTGTGAATAGAATAAGTCTAAGTACTAAGCTCGGGCAATGGCTTCTTCCTCAATGACTATGCCGCCCATGGCAACATTATGAGCGATCTGGGGTAACAATGATTTTGTGAACCATTCTGCTAACAATTGGTCAGGAATGACCACTTTGATTAGCCTTCGTCATCGTCTCCATTCATGGATATGATCAGAGATATGTATGGAAGTTGTCTGACGAAGGGAGGTTAATAGTTCAGTACCCATCTCGTATCGAATGGGCAGTTGGAAGTGTGTGAGGAAGGACATGGCGAGGGAGTTGAAATCATGAAAAGATGCGCGTGGTAGCTCAATATACCATTTCACTGCGGAACCCGTAAGTGTTCGTTGGAAAAGACGTAAACGAATAGAATCATCCATGAGGAAGTTGGATGAACACCACAAATGGAACATCATCACGTGGTTGTTTGGGTCTTCTCCAGACTTTTCGTCAAATTTTGGGATATCAGAAGGAAGTTTAGCTGGAATAGCTGGCCAAACCAGAGAATGATAAATAGGATCATTCGTTAACCGAGACAAGTCTGGAAGGTTCAGGGTAGCCAGAAAAGGTAGTTGTCGGTTAACCTGTGGGTAATGTTGGTGTGGCAGAGGGACACCATTGGGGCCCATTACTGGGTTATGTGGATAATTATAACTAATGGGCCCTCTCATGTGAGGTTGGTTTTGACCAGAGTACACAGGATTTGAGGTGTTTTGAGAAGCATGTGTGAGTGGAGGATAACCAGATGGGTTTTGCGGGTTGTAGGTTGGGTTTGGAATTTATCCATAAGGGGGTTGTTGCAGAGTATGAGAATTTTGTCCTACCGAGAACTGTGGGTTTCCTTGAAAAAGGACATTCCACGGATTAGGTGCGACGGACACATTTTGTCTGTGTGGTTGATGGTAGACTCCGGATTGAGGCTGCCCCCCAGCATGAGGGTACCCCCCGAATGGAATTTGTCCTTCGGTGGGAGGATGCCCCCAGCTTGAGGTAGAGTTCCCGGAATTTGAGAACCAGACGTAAAAGACTGACCGGTGCCACCGAGCAAATTAGGACCACCAAGACCGG
This sequence comes from Picea engelmannii, assembly GCA_009831015.1. Classification (NCBI taxonomy): domain Eukaryota; kingdom Viridiplantae; phylum Streptophyta; class Pinopsida; order Pinales; family Pinaceae; genus Picea; species Picea engelmannii. The sequence continues at coordinate 9,901 of ML853123.1, read as the reverse complement.
TACCTCCGGGTTGTTGGATAGGTATGGAACTTCCCGGTATAACTTGGGTAGTGGTAGCTTGGGCAGTGGTGGCAGTGAAATCATTCAGTGCCCTGAATCCAAAAGGGAGTGTAGGTCTCGGTGTTACAGGTGTGCCAATCGCAGCTTGATTGACCACCGCGTTACCGGCGGGAATAGTCAGAATGTGAGGGACCATTGTAGAATGGGCCGTTTGGAGGGGAAGAGTAGACCTTGGGCCAATAGATGGTATGTTCATACCAATGGGTGGTGTGGCTATAAAAGTGGTGGTACCGGTAAAATGATTTAGGGGTACGGTGTAGGAAAAAGGTGCGTCGACACCTTCTCCAGTTCCATAAAGATCTCGCACCAAACGTGGTGGACTTCGAACAATGTCTGCGGTCCAAAAAGGGTCATTGGATAAAGGGTTTTGATGGGACCCAGCCGGAATGTCAGAAGGATCGACGACGACAAATTCACCAGTGGAATTTAGTTGGAGGATACGTCGTTCATATCCCTCCGAAATGCGGTAAGCTTCCGAAGATTCTAAAACAATTCGAAAATTCTCTAAAGGAGTGGGAACTTCTTTCTGGGAAGTTGTAGTATTTTGAACCTCGCTCTATTGAGGAGATTCCTCTGTAGAATGGGGGGTAAAGGGGTGTTTCCTTCCATATTTTCTGGAGGGAGTCCCTGTAGCCTCCGCGAACGGCATGGAGGGTCGATGTTGGCGAAGAAGAGATGGAAAAAATAATCTATGGCCAACTACCAAAAAGAAACAGCATACGCTAATAGAAATATGAGAATCACAACCAAGCAAACAGGACCTTCTTTTGATGACTGTGCTAGTTGGTGATGAAATCCAACGTCACGTGATCAAGTCCAGAAGGGGTGGGGATAGGGTGGAATAGTTACAATGGCGACCTGCTTAATGGACTTACACCTTGGTGCAAGCTTCCACACAGTAATTGTGGATTTACCCTCCAAGGAGCCCGAGTGAGTTTGACCAATGTCTGCTCCATGTACAATTAGACTTCCCGTCATCGTCACCTTGTGTAAGACCCTAAAGATTATGGCCACTAAGGTTACCAATTCGAAGTCAGCCCCTGGGTGGGAACAGTCGACAGTCCAATCCGAACGTACGGGCAGGGTATCGAGCCTGAAATCAACTAAAAGGCTTCCACGCAGTAATTGTGGATTTACCTTGAAGTGACCCCCATAATACGATCTGACCGCCACAATCAGTTAAACCACGGAGGGTTAGTCCCCGTAACTCACCTGAATGTGACCTCGTGCGTAACCCCTGTGTTAGAGGGGGATCCCAGGCAGACTTATACGATGATTGGATTTGACTCTCCCTAACTCAATATGCTAATGCTTGTTTTGGAAACTTTGGAGAGTTATGCTCCCAACCTAATCCAAAGTACTAAGCCTAATCTACTGTTGGTGGAGGATCCTAGAAAAGAAAATTTTCTAGATAATTTTTTAATTAGCGTTGATTTTTCTAGCTGTTCTTTACTCAAAAAGGGGTGCATGCAAGTGAAACGAATGGAATTATGACTCATTCCCAACAATGCATCAGAGATGATAAGCATTCATTTCTTTTCGATGAACATCTATCTAAGGGAGAGAGAGAGTTCTTTTCACTAACAAGCACGAATAAGGAATGTCCTCAAACAATTTCTCAATCAAATCCTAATGTGATGCTAAAACTTTTTAGATGCCTTCTAACATGCACAATCAATCATGAAGATGCTTTTTATTGTTTTCATATGAATAATGATTAATTCAAAACAAGGCTCATCTTGCTAATTATCTTCTTGGATGAATGAAAATCAGACCAACACAAGCAAGAATCATACAAATAATACACCCTCTCGTCGTAATCAAAACAAAAAGTGAAAGAAAAGAAGCAATCAAAGAGAAATCAAACTTCACATCCAAAAGAAAAAGTCGAAGAACAATGATCTTTAACTAAAATCAAAATGAAAGGATCTGTAGGCCTCTGATGACCTTCACCATATTTTTTCGTTTAGTTGATGAGGAGAGAAAGACGATGCATGGGTTTCAAACTCCAAATGACAGAAAAACTCAACAACAATAGTGAAGAAGGTTACGAAATCCAAACAGCAAGATGTTCGTTCTTCAAGCAAAAGACAGATATCCAAGCTGGAAAGAAGAAGGATTGACTCACAAGGTGACCCAGCAAGAGAGACACAGAGAAAAAAAAAACCATGAAAACACAATTCTGGAAGGTTTATTGGCCAAAGGAGAGTTGGTGCTCTGTTTCCAAAGTCAAGGAACGTTATAGTGCTCTGTGTAAGGCTATTAGGGAGCGTTGGCGCTCTGTTAGCACAGGGACATGGGCATCAGGTTAAAAAACTCCCAAAAATGTCAAAAATTCCAAAAATTGCAATTCAATCTCGATAATCAGGTTGAGTATGATGGGGTAGGGAGCCAATCAGCTCATGAAACCAATCAAAAGAGGAGTGAACCAGGTCTGAAACAATCAAGGGGTAGAACAAGTTCAATGAGGAGAAATCAAAACAAGAAATTTCAATTTGAGGCTATCTCCCCAGTATGGTCGCCAGTTTCTATTGTAGGAAAATCTCCTTGTGGATAGGTAGATTGCCTCTAAGAGATTGACCCTAACTCTAAGACAGAAATTGCTTAACGTGGACACTGACTTCCTTTCAAGTCTATCCAAACTAACACATGAGAAGGAAGGAGAACAGAAGTACCTCTTTATCGATGTTTGTCCCTGCACGCTCCGAGTTGCGCTCCAATCCTTTTCTCCTCGCTGAGTCTTGTAGACAAACAAGATATGACCACTTCCTACTCTATTGATATTAGCTTGAAAATAGATCTATCTATCAATGATAAGTTCATGTAACATCAGACACAAACTAGAAAGAAATAGGCCAAGCGTGTCATATTAATGAGAATAACGACAGCAGTACTTACAATCGTAGATGTGAATGTGACAGCTTCGTTGAGTCCTCTTCGTCTAACCCTTGCTCGAAAGATCCACAACCTGGATAACAGCAGCTTCACTGATCACTCTCCTTTGGTTGACTGTTGGCTTCCTATGAGATCATAGGTTTCATGCTAGCAATTCTTCCCCCTTTTCACCATCATAGAGCTTGCTTATATAGGTTAAGAGGAGATTAACCTCTTGAGTTATCTTTAGAACAAGTTGAGGAACCTCCTCCTTAGATCAGAGATATTCTGATGGAACCAAGAAATCGAATGCAACTGCCTTCTAATCTTGAAATATCCTCCCCTTATTCTCCTCAATGGGCCAACTACTGCCTCAGATTAGGCAGCACTCCTGCAAAAGGGGCATCAAAGCATTGTAGCGCTACCTGAGAAGCTTGAGGGAAGCGCCAGCACTCCAAAAGTGGATGGCGCTCCTTCAGAAGGGCAGGAGGGAATTATAATGCTACCTGAAGCCTTGTAGGGGAGCGCCAGTGCTCCTAAGACTAATATAAGGGAGCGCTCACCCTCAGAACCTTTGTTTCAGATCTCTTCTCAAGTGTCAAGAGTTCTTTGACTTCAGTTAATCAATTCCTCTTCTCCAAATCAAGTACATGAGATGTTTTAAGTGCCTCCTCAGTGTCGTTGGCATGGCAGTATGCTTGAACAACGTTTGCGACACTTGTGAACAACTTGCGACACTTGCGAAAGTTGTAAGGAAGATGCGACTCTTACGATAATTGAGAGGAATATGTGACACTTATCCAGTTGAGTAATTTTGACGTGTAATAGTTTTTTCACCACTGCTTCCCTTATGCCTTGAAGGGTTGGAGCCTTCACCTTGAGACAATATGTTCCTTTCCATCAAGATCTTCATCATCTCTCTCATTTCCATGACAGCCTTTTTGAGATCTTCATCTTCTACAGGAACACGTTCATGACTTTCTGCATGAGCCATACTTGGTGAATGTCTCCTTGAAACTTGCGGTGATGGTATATGCTTCCTCCTTGTCAGATGAGAACTTGGCTCCACAAGTTGACCTTCTCCTCTTGTGAGTTTCAACCTTGTGAGCATCAGAAACAAAACACTTGCAAAACAATCAAGTCTTCAAAAACCAGTGCACTAATACCAACTTGATCTAAAAATGAAGAAGACTTGAAAATCTTGAAATTATTGCAATGTAAATGTTATGTGTTTAAAGGAAATGGATCAATTTTGAAACACATAAATTAAGGGATTACTCATGCAAAATACACATAGACAGCAGCATAATCAATGAACATAAGCACATAAACACAGCAATTGATAAAGGAGTTCACCCCTCTCTTGGGCTACATCTCCTGGTCCAACTTCCAATGGATCATTATTATTAATTGCTCAAAGTGCTCAAAAACATGCCTTACAATGCTCAAACTGACCAACTAACTACTCCAATGGCTTCAGAGCGTCCAAAAACCCCTAGCTGGGCTTTTTCGGCACCTCAATCGGTCGAAAAACGAAGAAGTTAGGCCTCCTGGAAGTCCCTCCTTCAAGCTTGTTGTCTCTGCATCTACAAAACACACCCTTGTGAAATGAACCTAGCACACACGCAATAAATAGCGTGAAAACCCAGCACTGGGCACAACCATGCCAACAGTAAAAACTATAGGACGGTTATGGGCACGCCATCCCCTAACCGCCTAGCACCTGGGCACATAGGGGTCCATACGACCGCTCGCATTGGCAAAAGGGCCAAACGGTTGGAACCGTGCCAACCATACTAACTCCCCGCGCTCCGGTCGTGGGAATATGGCATATAAGATAGAACCATGGACTATATATTATAATCCCCGTGCCAACCAACTGTCGAGCTATACCATATATGGTATGGTCATATATGCAATCAAATGACCGCGGGCCGGGGCTAAGCCCCGGCCCGACCCCCTACCAACGATCACATAACTCAAATTGAAATACAATTGAATTCATATATATTACAAGGCATAATGTGTGACCCATTGGTCGGTTGGATTTTGTGAAAGCTATATGTAGTGGGGGAGGTCTGGGGGTCGAACCCCACGGACTCCAATAATTTTACATACAAACCAAAAGCCAATAAAGGGGTGCCACATGGAAGCCCATGATTGGGCCACGTGGCACCTTACCATTAACCAACGAGATGCCATGTGTCGACTTCCCATTCGACCAACTTTCAACCAACAGATGCTTGCCACGTCACCACATGTACGATCGTACGACTCTGCCACGTCAGCTTGTACGGACTGTACAGTCAGCATCATTTTTTTTTTTTGCCTGTTTGACTTTATGAACAGATTACAATATCTCTCGCTCCCGATGTCCGTTTGAGATGAAACGAGTTGTGTTAGCTTCGCAACGATGAGGCCTATGCTCTTGTCCATTTTGAAGCGATTCCGATCACTTTGAATTTTTGAGCAAAATTTGATCCCCTGATCATTCCATGTTTCCAATGATCTTGTCATTTTCTTCTAGTTGTTCTTTGAGTGCTTCTTCAATTCTTTTATCTTCTTCTATTTGAACCTTCAATTTTGTGATCATTTGTTCTAGTTCTCAAGTGTCCTTTTTCTTTTCTAGTTCTGCTTGTAGTTTCTTGTTTTTCTTCTTTTCTCTTCTGATAACTTCTATGGCACACATTAATTTTTGTCGATAGTCAACTTCTGCCTCTTCAATTTCTTCTTCGAATTCTTCACATTCTTCTTCAGCTTCTTCATATTCTTCTTCGGAGTCTTCTTTGTCAAAGTCTTTTACTTCCATGAATAGAACTCTTCCTGTCTCATTGTCACTGACTTCATCTTCATCTGATGATGAGATGTCTTCTTTGGTGTTTAAGTTTTTCTTGAAAACTTTCTTTGTAGTTATTTTGTCTTTATATGTTTGTTTTCCTTTTGAGTAACCTTCATCATTTCGTTTTTTTTTATGAGGACATTTGTTAGCAAAATGACCAATACCATCACAATTAAAACAAATTAAAGGGAGCTCACCTCTATACTTACCGATGGTTCCCTTGTTCAGTCTTTTCACGAAGTTGGCCACTTCTTCATCATATTTTGAGGCATCATTGTTGCTGCCACTATTACATATAGGCTAAAAAATCGACGAACTATTACGATGATTGTGATAAAATATATTTTTTTGTCGAAAAAAATTAAAAAAAATGAAATTTTACTGTTTTTTTTTAAATTAGTCCCAATAACATCGGATTTTCGACGTGTTCTAAGGTCATTGAAATGACGATGCCCAGTTTTGACACTTTAATAAATATACCCATTTGTAGGTCAACATAACGGTCATTGACTTCGAAATGGTCAACCTTAATTTAGGGTTATAGTCGTCGGAATTTCGACGATGACGAATCTATAAATTAGTTAATTTGAACCGAATTTTGACTAATTTGTTATAGTTGTGACATCTTTTATGTGTTATAGCTCTACTAATCTTCATTTTTATGTGAAGGTTTGCTTGTTGATTAATAGATCGAACTGATCTTTGATCTATAGAGCTTAGTTTTGTGATCATTTTTCAAGGCATGCAAGAGGATTTTAGACTTTGAAGGTTAGTTAAATATTTTTTTCTTTTGTCTCCTTTAATATTTTATAACCTTATACATTTATGTAGATTTTATGTCATCTGTGAACATGCTAATTTTTCCATTCTTATACGTGACTTGATCTCTTGCCCTAGTTCTATTATGTTGTTTGATTATCTTACTTGGTTATGGTGAAGCTTTGAAGCTTATGTGGTAAAATATATTGTATGGTTTGGTCTATTGCATTTCAAGAATCGAATAGATCTAGCACATCATCACTGAACTTTATAATATAATTGTCTCAATATTTTGGCTGTGGTGAAGAATGTGGAGATATTATGGACAAGGTGACGCGAGATGTTATTGCCCTTGCGCTAAATGCAGGAGCACAAAAGTCAGAAGAATTTTAATACAAACAACTGTAAGACATTGCAGAACCCATGGGCATGTTGAAGGTGGATTGAACGAATATCGTCCCTTGGTAAACTATATATTCATTATTATATCTTTATATTGATTGTATTTATAAAATTTTATATTGTTTAAATATTTCTTATGCAGTACACTAACTTTTCATGATTGTTGGTAATTATAAAGTCAGGCTAGACCCCTAAGCCTCCAAATGCACCAAGTACTAGCAGAACTAATGTTGTACTACAAGGTGACGAAGAATTTGGAGTGTTGAATATTGAAGATCAAGTTAATGATCCTATGGAAGAAGACGACAATAATAACAATATAGTTGAAGACGATGGGACAAATGAATTGATCCAAGAATTGTTCTCTCAACCGGATGAGGATGATGATGAGGACATTGGTGATCTTGACGTACCTCTACTAGAGAAGGCAGAAAAACCACTTTATGAAGGTTCAAAAGCAAATCTTCTTTCTGCTACATTATTGTTGGTGAACTTAAAGGTTTTGAATGGTTTGTCAAACTGTTGTATGAAGCAGATCCTAAGGTATGTAATATGGTTCATCATCACTTATACATAAAGGTTGATTTTTTTTGCTTGTTTTTAGTTTTAATTAATGTTTGAAATAAGAATTAAATATTTACAAATTATAACATTCTTTACACTAATTAGTTATTTTTTATGTCGTAGATTGTTAGGTGAATTTCTATTACCATCGTCAAATATTTTACCTCGCACATACCGAGAATTAAATTTCATTATGAAAGAAATTGGAATGGAGTATCAAGCTATAGATGCATGTCCCAATGATCATATTATATACTATGGACAACATGCGTCGAATATAGAATTCCCACAATGTCAGACCAGTAGATATCGAACTGATCAACTAACAAAAAAGGTGCCTCGTAAGGTTCTCGTCATATTCCCATAATTCCACATTTGTAACGATTGTTCCGATGCGAAAGCATAGCATAGTTTATGGATTACCATGCACATAATAGAAGTGGAGATGGTGCTCTTCGAATGCCTACAGATGGTTATGCATTTAAGGAAATTGAGGAAAAATGGCCAGTTTTTAAAGATGAACCTCGTAATGTTAGGCTTTCATTGGCCATTGATGGTGTTAATCCATTTGGGGAGCTCAGGTCTATTTACTCAGTGTGGCCAATTTTTGTTATCAACAATAGCATTCCTCCTTGGATGTCAATAAAGAGGGAGCACATAATGTTGACAATGATTGTTTCAGGTATGTAATGTTATCATTAATTTTTCGAATGTAAGATTCATTTGTATTTCTTGTTGCATAATATCTTGTATTTATTTATTTACTTATATATGCACATCACATTAGTAATTATGTGTAATTTCAAACAATTAGGTAAGTACCAAGTTAAAGATATGAATGTATATATCGAGCCTCTCATCAATGAGTTACTAAAGTTATGGGTCGGCATCACTATGTATGACGTTTGTAAACCAGTAAGGAAGAAGGAATTTCAATTCCATGGAATACTTGTATGGAAAATTCATGATGCCCCAGGACTAACACATTTTTGTGGTATGTAATGATCCATTGCACTTTAATTATAGTATATAATTATTTGAAGATACCATTCTGCATGTTTTTTTAAATAATCCCCTTCGTATAATTGACATAATTATTAATCCAACTTTTACAAGTCTTCAAACAAAGGGTAGACTTGCATGTCCAGTTTGTGGTCCTAAGATCAAATCTCGATGTTCAAAAAATTTAGGAAAGGAGGTGTTTGATGAGTATAGGCACTTCCTCTCTAAAAACCATAGGTAGCGTACTATTGAAAAACATATTTTCAATGGGAAAGAAGAGACTGGATTAAAACCACGAAGAATGACACCTCACCTATGAAAGTTGGAATATAACAAAAGTCGTCAAGATGGTATATTGCAATTTGTTTATGCAATATTGTATATGTAATGTTATGAATTTTTATTTTATTGAATTTATTTTATGCTTCATCAATGTCGTGAAGGTATTAACAATGGGCTCCCACGAGAAATGAAAAGTTATCCCTCTCAATTCATGTGGTTTCCCTACTATCGGGACCTAAAAATAGCTCATTTGTTTGATACAATGCATATCAGGAAGAATGTGATAGAAACATTATGGCAAATCATAGATGGTAGGAGGGATAAAGAAAAAGTCATCAAGATTTGTGGTGACATTCAAGAAGCCAATCATGCAATGCAAAGTGGGATCTGTTAGGACCACATATTGCACCTTTTTGCCCATACTTTTTATCATTATTATACCCTTCATCACTAGTGTTTAGACTCATAGTATCACTACATCTGATCATTCCAAGGTATACAAATGTCCTTTCTCATTATTATATGCTTAATCTGTTTTGCATAATACTTTACATTACTTTTTGACCTAACCATTGATTAGAAGTGCATAAGTGTCCATATTTGCAGAATTGTATTCAAGGCCGATGTTGAAACACAGAACTGTCTAAAGTCGTTGTTGAACCGATGCCGAAACACGAAAGCTGCTACACAGTCCGAGGGTGCAGATGCTGAAACACGGAGCTACTACACAATCTGAGGACGCATATGCCGAAACACGGAGCATCTACATAGTTCGAGGATGCAGATGCTGAAACACGGAGCTGTCACTCAGTTCAAAAGTACAGATGCTGAAACACAGAGGAGACCGCCACGTTGCTGAAACACGAGCCGTGACAGTTAGCAGTCAAGGCCGACACAGTCAAGAGCACAATTCACGCGGCTGAAACAGCCCGTGGATTGCGATGCTGAAATAGCATCAGCAGCTGTAAGAAGAAGTTGTTACACCAGCCGTAACAGCAATACCTCGTTCAGCCCCTGTATTAGCAGTCAGTTGCGTAAGAATAGGACACCCTATGCTAATTTAGAATGAAGATCCGATTTAGTATAAGATTCAGATCTGCCTTGTAATGATTGTATCGA
>WSFP011379372.1:0-29840 GCA_009831015.1 Picea engelmannii | reverse complement strand
ATTTTCCCCCATTTTCCTCTCCGTTTCAGTAAGTTGACCAAAGCCACAGTCTCCCCCACTAACTTTTTGTTTTACTTGCAGGTATTGTTACAGTGATGGTGCCAAAATCAAAGAAAACAGAGGTCGAGGAAAATCCTTTCCTCCCCCCTCCTATCGACCTCAACAGGATCCCTCTGGCAGACAAAGACCATTTAATCGTAGGCACCAGATGCAAGTTTGACTTCACATATTTAAGTCATGGATAAAGGACGTTTTCTTGGATCAAAGTGACGAAATCGGGCTCCGGGAGTCAAACCTTCCCCTGTATATTTTTCCCCAGGTTCACCATTTCCCTGAATTCGCCCTCAAATTCCAGGCTCATTACCTCCCTAATCAGAGAGCCATAATTTCTTCATCAGGAGAAACTCTTTTCTTCATTACAGCATAAGCCATTGATCAGATGATGAAGATATCCAGAGCCAAATCCACCTCACCTTTCAACCTTGAAATCATCATAGAACTATACCAGAAATTATCTTTCCCCCAAAGAGCTTAGATTTTCGAGCTTTTTCTCCCACAGGCCACTCATATCCCCACTACAAATACCCCGTATCCTTCATCCCTGTTCTCAGTGAAGGGAAACCAGATCATCTTGTCTCTTTGCACCCTGCTTGGGTATTTTTCGGATCAATGGGTGGATGAACCCATATTGGGTTTTCTGTCCATTTTCTCCACAGATGAGAGACCCACCACTCAGCTCGACTACAACACCTTCCTAGAAGACAACATTCATGAGAAATTCTCAAATTTCTCCACAAAAGGCATGTTCTGGTATTCCTCAATACTGGCTTACATATTCATTTTCTTTCAAGCGGACAACTTCTCCTTTTCGATGTAGAAGATGGAAAAGGATGGGAGGCCATAGGCGGTGACAATGTGGACTTCGCTGCTCAGACACAACTCTACAGAATTCATCTTCAAACAATTTATCGAGCATTTCTACCATCCTGTGGTGAGCATGCTCAGTGGCAGACCTGAGCTGAGAATAAATGAGAAAATTCAGAGAATCTTACACCTTTCAGACATTGCAAAATGGGAGACTGGTACCTATACCAAGACCACACAGAGATCAGAGTGTATGGGTGTGAACTGGTTGCATACAAGTTACCCAAGTATCTGCCCATGAGGATATTTTCCCTGGAGTACATAAGGTAGATGATCAACTCAGGAGACATACATTTTGTGTCTCTAAAGAAGAAGCAACAACAACTTAGGATCAAAGGGAAAATAGGATCATTCATCTGCAATAGCTGAGGCACTGGGGAGGAAGCATATAGACTGTTAAAGGAGATGAATTTTTTTGTTAGCTTCATATGACATTATGACCCCTGCGGGATAATTTCAGAGATGAGGATTAAAAATAAGAATATCCCATATGTTCATACATCCAGGCCTAAGATAGAGAAGTTCGACAACCAGATAGAATGGGAGCCAAACATTCTAGTTGAGATAGAACATCAGGACCTTTCGGTCACTATCGCACAGACGACTACACCACAGGTTCCCAAGGAGAAAAGGACCAAGAAGGATACTTCACCTTCCATCACTGAAGTATTGTCTGAAGAGTTTCAATTACATACCAAGAGGCCAAAAACCAGCCAGGTACCTAACATGGCTAGTGAAAAGGGAATTCAATCCACTACAACTATGGAGGTTCATCGGTCGCTCCTTAGTACAAGCAGAAAACAAATCATGACTACAGTGTTGCCCAAGAAGCCTACAGATACTCCACTAGTCAACCATCCGAGCAAAACAAGACCAAAATTGAGTATTTTTTAGAAGTATGATTTGATCAAAAAGAAAAATTAGACGCTGACCAGAAGCACGTATGCTCAGTTATGGAAGCAAACATCAACTGCACAACACAGATTGTTGTCTACATTCGACACTGAGAAGGGTAGAATGCACATGGCGTTTCTGTAAGCATAGGTGCCAGACCCGAAAGTAATCACCAATTACAAAAATGAAACATTTGAATTTCTGACTAAAGATGTGCATCCAGCTGATCAAATGGATCTGCACAGGAAAACTGGAGAAATATTTTTTTTCCACATTGGTACATGCTTCTACTGCTGCCTCCAAGTTACAGGTATCCTTGAGCAATGTCCAGACGCAACTGAAGTTAAGGATAACAGGATTAAGACGTTGGAAGAACTGGTCCTCAAGATCGGATATGATCCCTCGAATGTGAAAGAAGTCTATGAGATACTCAAAAAGAAAAATGTCGATATAGCATCTCTGAGGAAACAATTGAAACTTCCACCAATAGAAGATTCACATGCAAAGGAAATAGCAGAGACAGAAGGGGAAAAGGATGAGATGCTCAAGCTCATCATGGAGCAGAATGCACAGTTGAAGGAAATGGAAGAAGAATTGGAAAAACTAGTGAAATATAAGGAGAATTCAAAGCCCATGGAAGTCATTCCACCGAGCGCAACTCTACTCACAAGAGTGAGCACAATGTCTGTAGCACAAATTCCCTTGACAACTCCACTGAAATCTTTGGAGAAAATAGTTGAACTGGCTAAATCCAGGGAAGAGATGAATTTGCAAGAGACAGAGATTAGCAGACTTAAAAAGGAGATTGAGAACCTTCAGAAACTCAAATATTCCTTCCAAACCAACTACTCCAAAGAGAAACAAACTTCAGACAAGATTAAACAGGAATTGCAACAGCTTCAAAAGCAAACAGTGGTGAGCAAAACACTTGCTGAGGTCAAAGAAATTGTCTGGATGGACATCACCAAGTCCATAAATGAAACATGGCCGATGATACAAATCATGTTCGAGAGAAACAAGATGGTGAAAAGAAGTCAGCAGGCTATCAAGAAGATAAGAGAAGAACTAGGAGAGATGCCCATAGAAGCTGCTGAGATCATCAAATTTCTGAATTCCAAAACTAGATAGGAGCTAGAAGATTTGAATATTGAAGATAGGACATAGACCAGCCTTGAGGTCAAGAGGGTCCTGACCAAGAGAGGAATGATGCTATATCTAGAGGAAAAGGTCCAGACCATGGATGCAGGAGTGCAAAGATTTTTCAGTAAGATCGAAACTCTGCAGAAGAAAGGCCTTCCTAGTTTGAGAGTTATAAATGACAAGTTAATGACGCTTGCCGATTACAAAAAGAAACTAGCCACTGTGGCTAAGGATAGCTCAAAATTCTCAGGAATAGAAGGCAGTATCACGGGCAAGGAATTCTTAGATGCTTTATAGTTAGACATCAGTATACAACATGAGATTCGGTACATCTTCATCATCAAGACAACTTTTTCCAAGTACATAGAGATGGATGAAGTATACCGAAGATTGCTCAAAGTTAGCATTCCCAGTAACCTTCGATGGGAAGAGTTATGCAGTTTGATCGAGTAGGAAATGAGGTGTCCAAGCCTAGTCAGCTATCCAGTCAGACGAGGTCATGCAGAGGCCTCACCAACGGTTCACCCCAGAAAACAACATGAAATTTCAACACATCATTAAACAATTTCCTAAATTTTTGTATCTTGTTAAGTTAGTTAGCTAAATTTAGATTTTCCATGTCCTGATATTTAATGACATGGTCGTATGTAATTTTAATTATAAATACTTCAAACTTTGAAGTACTGAAGGTTGATCTTTATGCCCTGCAAGCTACAAAGACTGTAATTTTTATCAAGAGATATTCCAGTAATATAAAGAGACGTTTCACAGGATTATTGTATGTTATTCATTGGCGATGTTTTCTTTTCTATGTTAAATGTCCTTCTTGCTCAATTGTCATATTGTTTTCTAATCTAATCTTTTAAAAGTAACGCATGTTGCAGGATTTATCTTAGTATACCTTGTTTTCTGACTTTGAAAGGTTTTAATGTTTATCTTCTGATATTACGGTAAAGAAATTCTTAAATGCTTCTTCATTTTAATTGATATTCTCATCTTTTCTACTATTCATCATTGTATTGCTAAAGAATCCAACGAATGGATTATATTTCCATGTGAAAAGAATCTTTTGTTTCTGTTTAGATTTCTATCTTTATAATACAGACCCCACAACCCAATAGAAGCGTAAACTCTTTTCAGCCAACTTAACAAAAACAACAAACCATGCAATCTTATTTTATGTAAATAGCCTAATATCTTAAAGTTAAAATATAGCCAAATCATACAGAGAGATCCCTCTCTGAAACTGGTAGGGCTAGATTCCAGTTTCAAAGTGGTTGGATAAAGTTGCCTCTTGTAAAATTCTTCTACCCTGACAACCTCTGGGAATTTACAGAGCGTTAACAATAAACACACACACACTTCTGATTTCCCATACTCTTACAAATTTAAGCATGGAAGGTTAACTTCCAACTCATCATGATCTAAACACATTTGCATAATATTCTATCCATCCAAATTGGGACACATAAATGAATGGATAATATCATTGTTTAATAGAAAATGATACTTGGGATATTTTACCTCTTCCTAAAGGAAGACAATTTTTAATATGTAAATAGGTGTATAGAACTAGGTATGCATCATATGGAAGTGTTGAAAGACACAAGGCCCTATTAGTTTCCAAAGGATTCTCTCAAGTTGAAGACATTGACTACAATGAAACCTTTTCCCTCGTAGCCAAAATGAATTCCATCCACCTCATTCTATCCCATCCTGCCTCATTTAAATGTGAGTTCCATTAGATGGATGATAAATATTCCTTCTTGCATGGGCATTTTCAAGAATAAATTTACATGGACCAACCTCTTGGATATGTCCAAAATGACTCCAGCCTTGTTTCTTTCCTTATGAAATATCTTTATGGTTTTAAGAAAGATCCTTGAGCTTGGTATTCCAAAATGGATATCTTTTTTTAAGATTTCATTCTAACCCTTATGTATATACCACGAAAGAAGGAAGCCATGTCATACTAATTATTATTTATGTTGATGATCTTATCCTCACTGGTAGTGACCCTAAACTTTTAACCCATGTGAAATCCACCCTTGAAAATAAATTTAATATGACAAACTTAGGTTATTTTCATTATTTTATTGGTCTCCAAGTTTTTCAAACTAAGGAAGGTATTTCCCTTTCTCAAGCTAAGTATGCTTGCAACTTCTTCACCACTTTCACATGGAATATTCTAAACTAGCCCCTTCTCCCTTCTAGTTTGGAGTCAAATTTTCTTCCACCTGTACTATTCCTAAAGTTGATGTGATTTTGTACCATCAATTTGTTGGTATCCTCTTATATTTGACTCATGCTCATCCTGATATTTCCTTTGGTGTTGGTCTTGTTACCTAGTATATGAAAACACCCCTTGAAAGCCATTGGAAAGTATAAAAAATGATACTTCGGTATTTTCGAGGTACAATTTAGTTTGGGATACATTATAGTTCAAGGGGGACTCCTTTGTTGGTTGTTTTAATTCATTCAGATTAGATTGACGACCTTGATGATCAAAATTATACTGCAGACTATGTTTTCGGTCTTGTTTCTAGACCTTTCACTTGGGCTTGTAAGAAACAAAAAGATGTTTCTCTTTCTTTAGTAGAATCAGGGTATCAAGCAATGGTTAGTGCACGTCAATAATCCTCGTGGCTTTGATAGATCCTTTCAGATTTTGGATTCCAATAATAACATCCGAACACCCTTCGGTGTGACAATAAAAGTTCCATCAAGCTCGCCAAATATCCATTTCAACATCAACGTAGTAAACACATAAAGATACACATGCACGTCATCAGAAATCTCATTCATGATCGAGTTATTGAAGTTCTCTTTTTCCCTACAAAAGATAAAATTGTAGATATTTTCACAAAGTCTCTTACATAAGTGAAGTTTTCAAACTTTTCTCTATGTTATAAGTTCAAGAAGTTTTCATTAAGGGGGGATAGGATCTAGTGCCTCCTTCCTTCTCCTATTGTGTCACATTTGTATATCCTTCAATTCTATCTCAAGTTTTTCTTAAGGGGTGATGTTAGTATATTTAGGCACTTACGAGTTAGTTAAAATCAACATGGTCTAATGTGTTTTTAGGTAAAAATGCGTTTCTTTAGTATGCATTAGTATGAATTTGTAGTTATGTATTCCATTGGTCACAATATGTTGTATACATAGACTGATCCAACATATTTTATTCCCATTGATCTTAACGACTATGTTGATATGTGGCTTAAAACCTGATTGTTCCATGATCTCTATTTAAAGGGCATAGAGGGTCATTTACTGATGATAGATTATGAGAAACTCTCTTGTAAAATTGTTATGACCCAAGGGGGGCATATATAGGTTTAAATGTATATGATATTATCCCAAGGGGGGCATATATGGGGATAAATGTACATGTAATGTGTAAATATATATGTAATAAGGTCGACCTAATAGTATAGGGGCCTCATGTGTAGGTGTGAATAGGTATATATAGAGATCATGTATTGATTATTGTAGACATGTGAATTGGTAAGTATGATTGTAACTGGTTATTTGGAGGAGGTTATCCTATTCTTTAAAGAGTTATTGTGTAACTTATCTATCTTGGTTGTGCTCCATGCTCACATTTTGTACATGGTGTGTACTTCTAATCTATTATGATAATTTAAGCATTTGGAACATTACAAAGGGGATGATCCATTTTTTATATTTTACTCACCCATCTTGGAATTAGTTGGGAAAAGTGGTTACATGACCATCTTGGGGAGGCCACATGGTGCATTATTGCATGTAATTATATAAACCATGTTTTTGGTGAGTTGGGGGATTTACATTCATTCTTCCTCACCCTAGTTTTTGTTTTGGGGGATGGAAAAATAATTGTTGGAGGTAGTGAGCTATGGCTAGTTGGATATAAGTAACTACTGATATTTCCATGAAGGAATTGATGCCCATGTGCATGAGAATTGATGGGTGCCTAAATTGGCATACTTTCAACACCTGTTCAATACCTTTTTCCTTACCAGTTTTCACTGTTCCTACTCTTTTTTATATCTTCCTTATCCAGTTTGTCTCATTTTCCCACATAGGTATGAATCTTCTCCCATATGCCATTTTTATGTTATTCTTACATATTTTTTAAGGGAAACTGTTACCTTCCTGCACTTACATTTCTATGAAGGGAAAATTACTGTGGTTGAAACTTCCTGTAGGAGATGCAACTCCTCTACAAGTGCTGCAACTCCAAAGCATGACACAATTGCTATAAATCTGAAGAATGACACAACTACTACAACTCCAAACTTAATCAACTGCTGCAACTCCAAGTATGATACTATTTTTGCAACTCCAAGATAAAGTATGCCAACACATTAATCAACATTATAGATATTGGTCAATATCACTCCTCACAATAGAAACATGACAAAAGGAAAGTGGAAAACGAAAAGGGATATTAGTTCACCTACCAACCATCACCCAACTAATCCAAGTCAACATATGCCCGATCTTTTCCAAAAATTGGAAATACCAATGTAAATGGACGAACATCCCGATTCTCATGGTTGTCCATTCGTCCCCTTATTTTTATTTAGACTTTGAATGTATTGTATAAAAACCTCAACTTTTCTTGATATCAGGGAATGATTATGGTGATAACATACGATTGTATTGTAAAACTTAAGATTTAACAATATAATTTCCTATTCTCCTCCTGTTCATGCGATGCTGTGTTGAGTTTTCATGTGATTATGATTTTGTAGCTTAGTGCCATGGCTAGGGGTAGCCCCCCCTCCTTATTTAGGTATTTCATGTACATTAAAATTAGGATTAGTATTTCACTATTGTTCATTTGATTTGGTAGTCACTTTATATTGCTTCAATTCCATATTTCGTAACAATCAATTGTAACTCCTATGTGATTAATATTTAGTTTTGTTTTGTTAAAGATCCTGCAATAATAAGTTGTAAATTAGTGTTGATTTGATTTATGTAATTTTGAAAGTGAAAACACTTCTACAACTCTCATTGCTGCGACTCACGTTGTTGAAAATCATGTTGCTATAACTTTCATGCTGCAACTCCACTCACAACTTTACTTTATTCCATTTTCCTTCATATTTGTGATAGCTTTGTTCTTCAACTATTTGGGATTGGTAGTCTATTAATTTTACAAGTTCTCATTGAATGTATGAACACATAACTGGTACAACAAGTCAATATCTTCATTATACTTGAGAAAGTTACCATTAGATATTATTATAATTTTCCTTTTCGCAAGTGTGATTGATTTACTTTCCACAAGTGTTATTTACTTTTTGTAAGTGTGATTTATTTTCCGCAAGAGTGATTTACTTTTCATAAGTGTGATTTATTTTCTGCAAATGTAATTTACTTTTCGCAAGTGTGATTTATTTTTCGCAAAGTGTGAATTACTTTCCGCAAGGGTGATTTCATTTTTCTTGCAAGTGTGACATTTATTTTCCTGCAACTCAAGAATTAGCATAGATTGGTGACTTAATTGAGAATATTAAAATCTTGATTTGTGACATTAAAAGTACTACAACTCAGTAACAATTACAACAATACACTTGCATATATAGTGCATGAAAGTTTGTAAGTGGGATATAACCTTGGATTAATAGTTAAATGTAAGACTCTTCAATTGATGACTAAATTGATTAGGAAGTAATTGAAAAGTTCGTCATTTTTGTTATCGTTGTCGGGGAACCGTCAAAAAGAGTAGTTGTTGTCTTTGTGTGGATTTTTCATTTTAATATATTTAGTGATATGATTTCCTTCCAACAATTCATAGAATGTTTTTCTAATATTTTATATACATAGAGTTAGAGATAAAGAAGGTATATTATCTATCACAGTCAACCAAATTATTTATCACATACAACACGTTCCATTGCCAAGAGGAGACCTGATTCCTCTACTCAAGAATATGAGACTGTACAAGGATCTATGCACACAAAAGTTCCACTTTCAGAAGGGATGATCGATGAATAATACCACTCCGAGAAATTCATCTTTCCTAATGTACCCTTAGAGAAACAAACATCTTGAGGATAGAAATGGCACACAAAATTTTCAAGGAAGAAACTTCTACTTTTGGATTCCCAATTAGAGGATCAAATGACGAAACTAAAATTAAGAACATACCTCATTCAACCTTTCCAAATTTCCATGGTTATCTAAGGAATATCCCAACACGTTTCTCTTTGAGTTTGATGTACTTTGTAGAAGCTATGATTATGTGTTGGACACCTAAAAATTTAAGCTTTTCCATGCCACACTCAAGGATGTTTCACTATGCTAGTTCATGGGTCTTGGAAGGGACAAAATTCACACATGGGACCAAATGATGAAGAATTTTTTTAGAAAAATGAAAGACTACTATAAAGATAATAAAATGAGAGAGGAAGTATTCAGGATGATGCAACACAAAGATAAGAGCCTTGACGATTACGTCGAAAGGTTCAATTACAATTTAAAGAGATCAAGGTAAAGATATTTAGTTTCTGAAACATGACGTGTCTTGTTTTTGAGAGGAGTATGAGATGATTGCATAGAAATTGTCAACTTGATGGGTGGAGGAGATGTCTCTCAGTTATAATATGATACTATCTTGGAGCTTTGTCACAAATATTATAGAGGCACTTCAAAAATAGGTGGAGGACCAAGAGATATACTGGCAAGAACTGACAAGACTACTAGAGGTGGAGTTACAAGAGCAGATATAGGTAACATTATAGAAGAATTCAAGAATGATATACTTAGTTCCCCGAGCTCCCATTTGGATACATAGAAAATGAATAATAATAAAGAAGCGATGGAATGGGGTTTGACCATATTTTCCCCCAAGTGCAGAATGAAGAATCCATGGAAAAAATGTTTGCTGGATCAATTCAAGTTTTGTGGCATATGCAGTGAGAACCATGCGATTTGAAACTATCCATCCTTACCAGGACTTAATGCTATCTATCAGAAAGATGAGGAATAAAAAGAGACCCTGGAAATCCAAACCTCAAGGTATGATTCAATACCAATCCCAGTACTTCAATTCATATTGGAATAACCCTTCCATGCAATATGCTTTTCAACCATGGGGTATGACAACACAAAAGTGGGTGGCTCCTTGATCCAAGTGGATCTTTGACTGAAAAATTGATGTCCTCAAAGTCTGATGAAATTATAGTTATGTTGAAGCTCTCATCACAACCTTTCTAATGAAACTTGAATGGGATGAAACAAACGTCGTATGTAAAAGTTACCACGTTCTAAAGTTTTGGCAAAACAGGAAAAGGCTGACATTCCCTGACACGTGGCATAACAAGGACGTGATACATGGAATGTATAGAAGCTAAAATGGATTTTACAGACTGATGACATGGAATTATATAGATGATGACATGGCATTGACGTGGTGCTGACTGTGCATTGACGTGGCAGATCATTGTTTGGTGATTGTGAATCTAGGTGGCCAAATCAAAGCGTGACACATGGACCAATGAGAGTGTTCCATGAGTCACCCCTAAAAATATAAAAGGGTCTATAACTTTGAGTTTGATGGCCAAAGGAATTGAACCTCTGACATGTGCGCTAAAAACCAACAAATTTACCAATATGCCACATACGTGACTTGTTATGGGAAACCAAAATGTTTTATTTAAATAGGTTGTTGCAATAAATATCTAAAGGGGGAGAGATCCATGGGGATTGGAACCCACAACTTCTGCCTAGATGTCCCCCAATGTAACCAACCATTTCCACATATAACCAATGTGCCACAGGTTCAATCTTGTTTTGGCGTGCCATATATTATATTCTTTTATCCAAATATTTTATATCCCATAAAATTTGACCTAACCAACATATTTGACCATCCATATGAATCCTTTTGGATTGGAATTAATAGATGTTGGATTGAACATATATTATATGGTTTTTAACCATATATTTGATCACCATAAAATTTGTATTGAATCTAAACTTAAAACCATATACCTTTTTTATTTAAACAAATACATTTTTTTCCATCAGGGAAGATGGTTCATTTGGTAAAGAATTTCTATTGTATTTTTATTTATGTAGAGGTATTTCCTACATATAAAATATTAGAGAAGTGGATTTTAGGCCTAGATTTTGGTAGCTCAAGTGTGGGAGGTTTTGAACCATTTGCAGCATATAAGTGGTTGAAGATTCATTTGATGCAATTATGCATTTTAAATCATTAATGGAGCGGTTGAGGTGGGCCCAAAGTCATAGCCCAAGATGGGTGAACTCCGTCATAAATTTGTGTTTTGTCTTTTTGATGTCATTTTTTTCAATTTCTCCTTTGCAATTGTTCATTAAGATTTTTAATTCTACTTTAAGATTTATAAATTGAACTAAGTCCATTTATTCTTAAAATATTTTCAAATCAAGTTAGTGGATTTCAGATCACTCCTCCTCCTTCAAACCAGATATGGAATCAGGGATGAAGAAATACCACTTTAGGAATCCCTCAACATCCCATGACACAAGAACCCATGTAACTTCTCCCCCCTCGCCATATGTGCCAATTTTCACATACACTCTTATGTGACTAATTTTCAAATCTGAAAATTGCTTCCTAGTGAACTAATAATAAAATTCTAGCTGTTATCACTGAACAATTTTACATTGAAAAATATTGACTGAAAATATATGCAACGGAAACAAAAAAATCATAGATGAATCATCAATACACATGAGACACAAATTTATTTTCTGTAACTTTATAAAATTCAAAATTTATGAGGGAAAAAACCATCCCTCCCAACCAATACAAATCTACCAATATTTGAGGACAATATTTTCCTTCCAATAAAAAAAAACATTGATGCAGGAGCATCGTAATCAAGCGCAAAAGTGGAAGGACAGTTGGATATGCACTATCGCGTGTTTTGAGGATGTTTTGAATTTGAAAGGATGAAGCATTAATGTAATATTTGGAAAATATATTTTTTCTTTTATGTTTTGGAGATTGTAACACATATCTTGAGCGTTTGCTCTCATCTGTTTGTTGGAGACAATTAATGTAATAAATGTAAAGTAGTTGTAGGATTTTATTTCGATTAGATAGCTTAGAGATGTAGGAGGGAAAAATCTAGAAATCCCCCTCATATGTATTGTATTGTATTATTATTCTTAATTGTAAGATTAGAGCTGTAGAGAAAGAACGAAGAAGAACAAAGACTGCAGAATTTGTATAAGAAGATAACTAATGCTATAGAACCCATGGACATAAGCACTTGAGTTAATATAAGAATTCTTTGACTCAATTTCATGGTGTTGTGATGAATATTGTTTGCATCTATTGAATGGTATGTTTACAATTTTCTTATATTCTTTGTTATGCATTTGTTTCAATGCTTTGTATGTGTATGATTTCATGTTAAATGTATGAAGTATGTGAGAGGGAGAGTATGAGTTTCAATTGTTTCTCTTCCTGAGAGTTCCTGTAAGGAGTGAAGTGAAAGTCCGCGAGTGCTTCGACGAGTTCTGAGTTTTACCTCAGAAAAGATCATGAGAGATACCATTGTTATCATACTAGTAGATGTGCAAGTATAGCACAAAGCCGTGCAAGGTGTGCTCAGGCCAGGTTGAGGTCTTAGAATTTTCCAACCTAGTGAGCGGTGGAAGGATTCTATCTCAAAGAGTGCATAGAATTGGAGAACTCAGATAACCTGAAATTACTGTGAAGCCACAAGGAGTGTGCACAAGAAATCTCGTGGAATCCTTGAGGTTGCAGTCAGAACCAAGCTTAGGAGGGATAGAGGTTTCGAAGAGTTCTAAGGGAAGACAAAGGTCGAAGTCATTTCACAGAAGGAAAGCTCAGAAGAAAGGGCGCTAAGTCATTTAGCAAGATTTGTCAGTAGTCTAAATGGACGGTTGAAATTCTCAGAGGGAGAACTACCGATTCGTCATGGACCGTTGGATCCAGTGGATCAATGGAGAAGTTAAGGTTGAGTGTCTGTCAACACTCATAATATCAGGAGGAATAGTCACCGTTAGATTCGGGTCAACGGGATCCGTTGATCTTGTGGTTTCAGATTTTGGCATTTCGAGAGGTAGAGCAGTGGAGAAAGTCGTGACTTGGAGGTCTCGAGTTGCGAAATCTTGATTCACGAAATCCCGACGCTCTCGGAAGTAAGGCTCCAGGATGTGACTAAGGTCACATGGTTGAGACATAAGGGAGGATTCAAATATCCATTAGCCCATTTCGGGGTTTTGGGAGTCAAAGGAGTCAAAGGGAATCACAACAGGAATCATGAAGTCCTTAAACCCAAAACACCTTTTTGGGTGAAGGTTGTGGTCACATAGGTATGTCACGTGGAGTGGAGGTTCATGCCTTGTGGTCACTTACTCAAGCGTAACTTATAAGAAGGACCTATGGTTATATGTGTTGAATATTCCAGCTGGGAATCAAGGAACCATTTGGGCTCAAGGGATATTAAGAACGATCCTTACACTGGGAGGTCAAGTAGAACCTGTTGAGGTAGGGGTGCTGCGTCAAACATTATAAAACAAAATCTCGACAATATCCTTGGAAATTTCCTCTTCCCATAAATTTGTTACAGACCACCTGTATGTCCTACTAACATCACCTATCAACCTATATGGACCTGATCCCACCCACAAAAATTTGTACATGATTCACCTTATTGCAACCCATGTACATATGAAACTGTGCCCACTACAACTCGTGTATACATGATTCACCTTCCTGTAACCTGCATACATACGCTACTGTGCTCTCTACAACCTACATATATATGTGATTCATCCCACTACAATCCATGTACAAGTACAAAAAATTGTACGTACACCTCCATACAATTCACTCTCTGCAACTTCCTCTCTTCTAGGCCAGATTTCCACCATTGCAGAATTTCCCTTTGCTGAAATCACCATGCCCCTTGGCACAAGTGAAGATTTACTTATGCCAACTCCATCATGTCTCCACACACTCTAAACCATATATAAAGTGTCACAATGACCTCTCTCCTTTATATACAAGTCTTAGGATTCAACATAGAATCCCCTCCACAATCTTGTGGGTGTCAAACCCCAACAAAAACCCACAAATCCCACCACCAAACCCATGAATCAATAGCATCATTCCAATGATGGTTTTCACCAAATGAAGAGTGTAATGTGGTGCCCATGATGATTCCCACATTCCCAACATGTAGGGCACGCAAGAACCCCTACCCGAAGATACAAAAATCAACACTCCCTCTTAGTGAGGGAGGTATTATCACCACACTCCACAATCACTTGGAAAATATTTGTCTCCCACCCTTGGAGTATCTTTGTCTCCCACTTTGGATCTACTATAACAACTTCTCTCCATTCTACCTGATTGGTTTCCCCTGTTAAGGTTTAATATATTTTTAGAGTTCTTTTCATTTCACTAGATAACAATAGCATAGATAGGATCATTGAGAAATACACAATCACAAGAGACACATCATTTATCCTAGGAAACCCTCATGGGGGAGAAAACCCAACAAAACTTCATTATTATAGTTAGCCAATACAATTCCAAGAGATAACTCAAACAAATATAGAAATTCCTCTCCCAAGAATGCACCTCTCTCTCTCTCTCTCTTCTCCAACTGCAGCTCCGAAAATTGCTCCTCAAATGAACAAGTGAGTGTGTGTCTAAGTGAGGTGTTAGCCTCATTATTTATACAAATTTGGCATGTGTGGAAGTGTCTCTTCACTGGCAAGGCCAACTTCTTCTTCTGGGTAGTTATAACAAATTTTAATATATTATGGGGCCTCTTTAATATATTCTAGGGATGACTTCTTATTCTTCCTATTACAATTATGTTTTGACCAATCCACAAAAGGGGATTTGGTATTTTACAATAGTCGACATGATCAATCTGCAATAGGGGATTGATCTAATGAATAATACCACAATAATAATTAGAATACACTTTGTAGTTACATCATTTCAACACTCCCCCTTAACAATATTGGTATTCTACAATAGCATTCGGTGAGAGAGAGGACAACATCATCAACAACATCAGGTGGGTGAGAGGAAATCATCATCAATATCATCTTGGAACACTGACTGACGTATCTATAAATCATTTTTTTATCATCATCAACACAACATAGAGGCTGGAGCATCATCAACACAGCATGGAGCTGGAGTAGCATCATAATCCTCATCGGTATGAGGCTAAGGTAACATCATCATCATCTTCAGCAAGGACTCAAGAGATGAAGTGGCATCATCATCATCATCTTCAACAAAAGGCTGAAGTGGCACCATCATCATCATCTTCAACAAGAGGTTGAAGTGGAATCATCATCATCAACTTCATCGACATGGATTAGTATAACACTAATACATCCTCATCATCAATAACAACACAAGGCTGATACAACATCAAAAGCAACAATATCACAACACAAAGGCTGGAAACACATCATCACAACACAAGGCTAGAAACACATCACAACAATTAAGTTGGCACATCATCACAACAATTAAGCTGGCACACCACACAACAATTAAGATGGAAAACACCATACAACAATTAAGCTGGAAACACCACAACAATTAAGTTGGAATCACAACACAACAATTAAGCTAGAAACAAAATACTAGACTGAATTTATGTTACAACCATTAAGATGGAAGCACAATACTAGGCTGGCTTTATGTCACAACAATTAAGATAGAAGCATGATATTAGACTGGCTTTAGGTCACAACAATTAAGCTAGAAGAACAGTACTCGAATTTCTTTTCGTCACAACAATTAAGATGGAAGCACATTACTAGACTGGCTTTACGTCACAACAATTAAGCTGGAAGCACAGTACTTGGCTTTCTTTTCATCATGACAATTAAGCTGGAAGCACGGTACTAGACTAGATTTATGTCACAACAATTAATATGGAAGCACAATGCTAGGCATATCTCAACACAGTAACTAGACTGTCTTTACATCATAACAATTAAGATGGAAGCACCGTACTAGGCATATCTCAACACAACAACTAGACTAGCTTTACGTCACAGTGATTAAGCTGGAAGCATAGTACTAGGCATATCTCAACACAGCAACTAGACTAGCTTTATGTCACATCGATTAAGCTGGAAGCGCAATACTAGATATATCTCAACACAACACTACTCCCCCTTTTGAGGGAGGTCCTTTCGGACTATACCAATCTTATCTCGAAAGTGCTCAAACTTTACATGAGATGGAGGCTTGGTTAACACAATGGCAACCTATTCATCCATGCTAACATATTGGAGCTTTATGGCTCTTCTCTAGACCATGTCACAGATGTAATGATATCGGATCTCTATGTTCTTTGACTTGTCATGAAATACAAGATTCGTTGTCATCTTTATGCAGCTCTGGTTGTCACATAGGATCGTGGTTGCTTCCATCTCTAGGTCAAATAGACTGGTTAATAATTTTCGAAGCCATATAGCTTTGTAGCTGGAAGAACATGCAACAATGTATTCTGCTTCCGTTGTACTGAGAGAAATGATGGATTGCTTCCTACTCTACCATGAGATCATGGCTGATCCCAAACTGAAACAACATCCTGAAGTGCTCTTCCTGTCAGAGACACTTTCAACCCAATCTAAATCAGTGTACCCACTCAGTGTGAAATCATGATCTCCATCATAGCTGAGACCACAATCTAATGTACCCTTAAGTTAGCTCATCACATGTTTTGCAACAACTAGGTGAAAATGTCTCAGTTCTACCAGAAACTGACTTAAGGTGTTCATGACAAAAAAAATATCTGGTCTGGTGTTCATTAGGTACATAAGTGATCCAATGATCTGTCTATACAACGTGACATCAATCAA
This sequence comes from Picea engelmannii, assembly GCA_009831015.1. Taxonomy (NCBI): domain Eukaryota; kingdom Viridiplantae; phylum Streptophyta; class Pinopsida; order Pinales; family Pinaceae; genus Picea; species Picea engelmannii. Next base: position 13,019 of record WSFP011379372.1, on the reverse strand, counting down.
TTCTGATGAAGTGTCAACTAGTAGCTTCAACTTCATTTCCATGGGTGTATTCATGGACTTGCACTCCAACATGTCAAATCTCTTCAGGATTTTGACTACATACTTCCCTTGGTTAAGGAATATTCTCTATGGACTCTTCCATACCTCAGGACCTAAGAAATAATGCATCAGGCCAAGGTATTTCATCTAAAATTTTTCAGCAAGCTTCTTCTTACATTCGATGATGAGATTTTCTTCTCTAGTTAAGAATAAGTCATCCACATACAAAATTAATATCACCGGCTCATCATTCATAACCTTGAAGTAGAGGTTAGAATCAGCTTTACTCTTGGTAAAGCCCAAGCTCGTCAAGAAACTGTCAATTCTTCCATATCAAGCTCTAGGAGCTTGCTTCAACACGTTCAGATCCTTCTTCAACTAGCAGACATGAGTCTTTATGTCTTCAATTTCCAATCCTTGAGGTTTCTCTATATACACTTATTCTTCGATGACACCATTTAGGAAAGGTGTCTTTACGTCCATCTGGTGTAACTTCCACTTCATATTAGCTGCAAGGGAATATTAGCTGCAAGGGATATGATGGTTCTAATCGAAGTGTATCTGGCTACATAAGTGAATTTATCTTCATAGTCAATGCCTTACTTTTGAGAAAAGTCACGAGCAACAAATCTTGCTTTATACTTCTCAATACTTCCATCAACAACATGTTTTATTTTGAAGAGCCATTTGGAATATACCACATCCTTGCTCTTCCATCTGGGAACTATTTCCCATACATCATTCTTTATTATGGATTGGTATTCTCCTGTCATGGCATCTACCCATTCTTTCTTCTGAATGGCTTCTTCAAAGAAGGTAGGCTCCTTTTCTAGGATATCACACATCAAAGCCATATATATTGAGAATGGCTTAGTTATCTTCACTTGTCTTGTGGTTCCTTCAGGAAAACCATACTTCTCTCTATATTAAATAATCTCCCTAGCCCAAGCATGTTTTCTCTTATGGGAGATCGTCATCTGAGGAGGTTCTTGAAATTCTACTATGTCATGATCTTCTAGAATTTCCTCATCAAGGGAATTTACGACTTCCCTTATTGGTTCTGCAACTCTGGGAACCTCCCTCGATGATTTTGTAGTTCTGGGAGCTACAAGTTCCTATTCATATACTTCTTCAAGATGGAATCTTCTTGATTTAATGAGCACTACATCTTCATCAAAGGTCACATCCCTGATGATCTCTTACAGGATATACTTGGTGTTGCATACCAAGTCTAAATATGAAAGATTGAGTCAGGCTTCAAATGAGGTTTGCTTCCCGTTCTAATGTTCGATCATCTTTGGAGCCTTCTGCTCCTTTCAATCAATATTCATATGAGATACTATGAATATCAAGAGATAACTTCTTCTTCATATTTCTTTGGTGCATGAGTGTATATGGTCATGTACATAGTCTGCTTCATGTCTCATATAATATGTTGCCTTATGCAACCTTCACTATAGCTTTCTCAGGGTTATGACTTGTGACCTAAAACAAGGTCAACAAAACAACAAGCTAGAATAATATCCTTTTGATAATAATAGATAAAGTAATAACATGAACAATCATCACAGTAGCTCCTTTAGAGATATCACTTGTGGTTTGTCTGAAGAAAATATCAAAAGTAAGAGATACAATACAAAATGAGGTCAACAATATTATAGTGTTGTGATCGAACATTCCTCCTTGGAAACCTGGAACTAACACACGAGGTTTCTCCTAGAGTAGGTGTTAGTTGTATTAGGAAAATGATTACATTAAGCATTTACCTCTATATGCTCACATGCTACCAATTATAATACTTTTCAAAGACTTATATCTCAACTATAGTGGTTACTTGTAAAGGGATAGTCATCAACTTGTCATGCGTAACTTTGAATCTCATAAATTTAATCAAACTTGGGACCTGTGGCCTTGTCTTCAAGAGTGTGTTTCTTTTCTTCCAAGTCTCCTTCATTTAGGATGACAAGTGCTCTCTTCAACCTATCTTATGTACTAGGAAAATATGATATCTTGACAGAAGGTTGGGTTAGAGAATAAACTCAATGATCTCTACTTTAATCCATCTAATATTTTGACCAAACGTTAGTATGATGGTCATAGCTACAACATGCCACATTGATCAAAATAATGTCATAACAAATAGATGCATATCAGAATAATCACACATGAGTTGCATTATTCATATGAATGTGTTGGATATTGAGATCCTTCCGGGTCTATGGAAAGAGATACCTTCTCCTGCAAATACCCTTTTAAAGTTTAACCATTTAAACATATGTGAGTACATACCTCTGATAGAATTTGTAGGTAGTGGCATCATTTGGTAGCAATGATAATCATTACCAACTCTTAAAACTTCAAGGGTGATTGCAGTTGGTACTACGACTGATACTTGAACTAGTACTGCTACTGCAAGTGATATTGCAACTGGTTCTAAGACTACAACTGCAACTGCAACTTAAGGTTTTATGAGGAAACCCTAATTTTTCAAACTTCAAATTTTGAAATTCTGATCCAGGGGATAGATGCACTGAGTTGAGGCGAGTAAGCTGGTGCAGTTAGATTTATGAAAATCCAACTTTTACCCCCTCAAACTTGACCAGCGGATTTTTGGACTAGTGCTTCTGGTTTTCTGGTACTTCTAGTACTCTAGTACTTCTGGTACTCTAGTACTCTGGTACTTCTAGTACTCTGGTACTTCTGGTACTCTAGTTTTTTGTTACTTCTAGTACTCTGGTACTTCTGGTACTCTGGTTTTCTAGTACTTTGTGAAAACTAGGGTTTCACTTTCTAGGATATCTAGCCACTGAAAATTTGCATTGAGTATGCCAAAGTGATCCTTGAGGAAGGACACACTTTTATAGATGGTTTTAGGGATAAAATAATTCACCAACAAAAATCCCTAATTTGCATGTATGCCAACAATGATGTTTTTCACATTCTCTTTTGAAATATGCTATCTTCAGCTTAGCTTTGATACCATATTAAGGTTTAAGATATTATTAGAGTTCTTTTCATTTCACTAGATAACAATAGCATAGATAGGATCACTGAGAAATACACAATCACAAGAGACACATCATTTATCTCGGGAAACCCTCATGGGGGAGAAAACCCAAAAAAAAATTCTTATTATAGATAGAATATACAATGCCAAGAGATAACTCAAACAAATTCAAAAATTCCTCTCCCAAGAATGTGCCTCTCTCTTTCTCTCTCTTCTCCAACTGCATCTCCAAAACTTGCTCCTCAAATGAACACATGAGTGTGTGTATAAGTGAGGCACTAGCCTCCTTATTTATACAACTTTGGCATGTGTGGAAGTGTTTGTTCACTGGCAGGGCCAACTTCTTCTTCTGGGTGGTTATAACCACCTTTGATATATTCTGGGGCCTCTTTAATATATTATGGGTCCGACTTCTTATTCTTCCTATTACAATTATGTTTTAACCAATCCACAAAAGGGGATTTGGTATTTTACAATAGCCGACATGATCAATCCAAAATAGGGAATTGATCTAGTGAATAATACCACAATAATAATTAGAATACACTTTGCAGTTACATTATTTCAAAAACCCCCTCTGTCACTGAAGAAAATCCTACCCTCCAATCTTCCTGACTATATGCACCCTCAATCACTGAATCAAATCTTGTTGTCTAGAATGATCTCTCCTTGGAAGGCACCCTTCTCCTAGAATCCACCCACTCCTAAACCTCCTATTTGGTCATCTCAACCCATGACACCCTCCTGACAGTTTTTGAAGATGCCTCTCTCCCATATGGACCTACAGGTTGGATCCCTTTAAATGGTTGAATCTCCCTCTAAGCCTCCTGAATTCCTCTGAAGTGGAAATCCATTTGATTCTCATGACTCCCTCTGAATTCAGACTCCCTATGAATCCATTGACTTCCTATGAAGTCAGACTCCCTTTGAATCCACTGAATCCCTCTGGGGTCGAGCTCACTCTGAGTCTACACAACCTCCAAAGCTACCTTCTCCCTAGTCATTTTCCTTTTTATAGTCCTGGGAGGCTACTCCTTCCCACTGGAACTCGAGGTTTGACTCCCTTTGAATTCTGGCTCCCTTTGAGTCGACAATATTGATGGGGCCACTTGCCTCACCACTGGTGGAGCTACTTGCTCCCTCTAAACCTGTGCTACTGGTGGGGCTACCTGCCTCACCACTGGTGGAGTGGCTTGATCCCGATCATATATCTATATGATACTATTGGTCATAAAACACATAGGATAACCCCTCAACATATATAGGTTTCCATTCCTAACTCCAAGAATCATCGCTGATCTAAATCTATAATATCTTGGAACAAACAACACATGTCCATCTTGAAATAATACATGATATCCCTTCCTCTCAATATTCAAGACTGAGAGGACACTCCTCTTGCGTTATGGAACCCATAACACATTTGACACCCTCAACACCTCTCCTAACTCCAATTGTAATGATACTAAACCATATCCTCGTACTACATGCTTGGCTCCTATACCAATATCCACATACAGGTCTGATCTAGTCTATATGAAAGTGTCAAATAAATCTTTTGCACCTGTCATATGGTAAGAACACCACTCTTCCAATGCTGCAACCAACAAATGTGTCTCAAGATGATCCCACTCTCTTCATATCCCAAGCTCTGATTCCATCTCAAATTTCACATACACTCTTATGTGACTAATTTTGAAATATGAAAATTTGTTCCTAGTGAACTAATAATAAAACTCTAGCTGTTACTATTGAACACTTTTACATTGAAAATTATTGATTGAAAATATATGTAGCAGAAAAAAAAATATCATATATGAATCATCAAAACACATGACACAAAAATTTATGTTGTGTAACTTTATCAAATTCAAAAATTCCGAGGGTAAAAACTAGCCCTCCCAACCAATACAAATCCACCAAGATTTGAGGACAACCTTGTCCTTCCAACAACACAAAAGATAAAAAATCCAAACCTCAAAAATATCCCTAGAAATTTCCTCTTCCCACAAATCTACTACATACCACCTATATGACATGCTGACGTCACTTGTCAGCATGTACATACCCAATCCTACCTAGAAAATTCTATACATGATTCACCTTACTGCGATCCGCATACATACGTGAATATGCCCACTGCAACCCACATACATACGCTATTGTGCTCTCTACAACCTGCATATATACGTGATTCCTCTGACTACAATATATGTACAAGTACAAAAAACTTGTACGAACACCTCCGTACAATTCTCTCTCTGTGACTTCCTCTCTTCTAGGCCATATTTTCCACCATTGTAGAATTTCCCTTTGCTGAAATCACCATGCCTCTTGGCACAAGTGAAGACTCACTTACACCAACTCCATCATGTTTCCACACACTCTACACCATATCTAAAATGTCACAATGACCTCTCTCCTTTATATACAAGTCTTAGGGGTCAAGATAGAAGCCCCTCCATAATATTATGTGTGTGAATCCCCAACACAAACCCTCAAAGCCCACCACCAAACCCATGAATCCATAGCTTCATTCCAATGGAATTTTTCACCAAAAAAAGAATGTAATGTGGCACTCATGATGATTTTCACATGCCCAACACCTATCGCAGGTGAGAACACCTACCCAAATATACAAAAATCAACAAGATGCAGGAATCCACATCAACCCCTCCTTGACCACAATTACTTGCACAACCCATCCCTAAAACTAGTAATGGAAAGCCAGGTCAACCAATGCAAGTTGTTGGACTTGCTGCCTACCCTATGTATTCCATCTATTCCTTGGACTACAATGATATTCACCTTCAATATTGGAAGACATTGACCAAGGACCAACCTCACATTTGTATTGAATATTTAAATGAGGATGTATGAAATAAAGAATTATAACAAAAACAATCTTAGGAACTTTCAAGAGTTGAAAATTCCCACCCTGAACTTCAAAACCCACCCTATATCGAAATACTAAACCTAGAGAAACCTTTTACTCAACCTGAATTTGAATTCTTTGGGGAACTCAAGAATATGTGTGTTAAAATACCGTTGTTTCAAGCAATCAAGGATGTTCCTATTTATTTGAAATTGATAAGGGAACTTTGTTTAAGGAAACTTTTTAGAAAGAGGAAATATCCTGAAACTGTCCATGTCATGGGGAAACTGCCAGATTTAATTATGGGGGGAGTTCTCACAGATAAATAATCCTACACTGGAAGTCTAGTAGTTAATGTGCAGATCAACAATACACGCATTAGTAACACATTAATTAACCTTGGGGTTTCCATAAATGTTATGACACAAGAGACTATGCAAGCCTAGAAGTGACTAGACTTAGGGAAACCCCAACCGTAATCCAACTCACTAACAGATCAACCATCAAACCAGAGGGCATATTAGAAGATATAGTGATATCCATAGATTCATGGGAATATCCTACTGAATTTGTGGTCCTACAACCCAAAATATCTCCAGGAGAGTATCCTTTAATCTTGGAAAGGCCTTGGATAGCCACCACATATGCTTACATTGGTTGTAGGTTAGACAACATGACAATTTCCCACAGGACATCCACAAAACAATTAACTCTCTATCCTCCTACCAAACCCAACATAGATCTTGAGAAACCACTCTGGGCCGATGGATAAGAGAGTGATGAAGAAGGAGAATCTCATAAATCCCTCTCCATATATCAATAATTAAACATTAAAGACAAAACAAAGGATAGCAAAATCAATGATTTCACAGCCTCTTCATATTCCTCAACAAACCCATATATTCTTGAGCATATAATGAAACTAGAAATACAAGATTCCCAAGTCCTGGATATGTTAGCAGGGAAGAAACACTTTTCTTTCCTTGATGGATTCAATGGGTATAACAAGATCCAGATCACACCCGAAGATCAAGATAAACCAATGTTCACTTGTCCATGGTAGACATTTTCCTATCGTGTTCTACCATTCTGGTTATGCAACTCCCCCGCCACCTTTCAAAGAGATGTCATTGTTATATTCTCTGATTTAATTAATGAATGTGTGGAAATATATATGGATGATTTCATGACATATGGGGAGAAATTTGAAGAATCATTGGAAAATCTAGAGAAAACATTGATAAGGTGTAAAGAATCAAATGTTTCCCTCAACAATGAGAAATGTAAAATGATGTTAACTAATGTCATCATATTAGGAAATCAAATCTCAGCCAATGATATCCCAGTAGATCCAACAAAATTACAGGTAATATTGAACTTTCCAACTCCAACACCACAAAAATAGGTACAAATCGTATTAGAATATGCTGGTTATTATTGTCACTTTATTGAAAATTTTTCAGAAATTGCTCGTCCATTATTTTCTTTGCTTACACATGATTATGAGATTTCATTGACAAAGACATCCTAGCATGCACTTGACGAATTGAAAAATAAAGTGTATGAAACTCCTATTTTAAGAGGGCCTGATTGGTACTGTTATCCACAGTTCCCAGGGATAACTAAGGAGATGATGTCTCGAGGCCCTTAGGTTGCATACATGGAGTACCAAGAGAAAAGTTGACCAACAATGTCCACTTTTACAAACAAAGATCCACCTTGCCACCACAGTTCCAGGTTCATCATGAGGGTATCCACCACATCATCTTGATTCTAGAAGACATCATGTCTTTCTCCATGAGGTACAAAACAGGTATTATGGTGAGTGTCATTTCAATATTTGAGCCATTTGAGCTTGTTGAATTTAAAAATGATTTTGATTATGTAACGTCTTCTTGGAAATTATGCTCTTAGCCTTATTTCACCTTGGTGGTTGACATTGCACCTTAGTAAGTGGGTCACCCTTAGGGATAATTTTTCCATTGGGAGGCCCTCTTGATGAGTCATCATGCCATTCTCGACCATACTTGTCACTTTCCTCACTTCATCCTTTCATCTCCTTACCTTTTGGGATTTTTGGGTGTATTGACCCAAGAAGGGATTGTCCCTCATTTCATGGGAAGAAGGGGCTGAAGGCCCAAAGGATTGTAGCTAGAAAAAGATAAAATATAATCATGAAACTTCTAGATGATCACCCAGGGATCCCGAGGACAATGAAATATTTCTCATAAGAAACTAATGGGACCCGTGAAAAAACAACTGATACAAAATTCCAACCAAAGTGGAGCATGTGGGGGATTTTTTTTTCATGATTAGGTAGAATCCCCACACATGGATTCAACTCGGGGAAGCATGATGTGACCATGGTAGAGTCAAGGTGGTAAATTGTTTTCATCCTTAGGTAGAAGCCCCACCTTGGCTTTAATTTGGAAACATCTTAAAGAAACAAAAGGCAATAAATGGGTTTGGAAAAAGAATGCATTGAAAAATGATGCAGGAGCATCGCTCCACCTCAACAATGCACCAACATTCCAACACATCAACACGTATTTCAGAGAGGGAGAGGCATTAACCCTCCCATTTTTAAATTCAAAATATGATCCTATACGAGTCCATGTTGTAAGATTGAGTGAAAATGAAGCCATATCTCTAAATAGACAGAATATAAGGCCGCATTTAATGGATGAGAGGTTCATGGATCTAGGTTCAATTCAGACCAGATAGCCATTTATGAAAATTCAATGTAATAGATGAGGTTAGGTGAGAGAGGACAATATCGCAGAGCCCCTCTTTTGTAAAGAGATCGTGTATCATATTCCATTAGGAGACTTAGGAGGATTCAGAGAGGTCTCAAAATTAGAATTTAGGATAGAGTTAGATTAGGAGAACTTGAGAGAAATGGGACTATGTTGCAGTCTAGTTTTTGTAAACATATGTATAGACACACAGAGATAATAGAAAATAAGTTTTTCCTGCATATAGTGTGTTTATGTATTTGTGTTTATCATTATGCATTTATATTTCATTCATGTTCTGAATGTATGAACTGGTGAAGAATTGAATAAGCTTCAATCGTTTCTCATTGTTGAGTTTCAAGTGCAATGGGTGCACATAATTCCCAAGGAGTGCGTTGACAGAGGTGAGTTAACCTCAAAGAAGCCCAGGAGAGATAACGTTGAACCTTCATCAACATAAGTGCAAGGAGTGCACAAAAAGAAATCCATGTTGAGTTCGTAAAGAGATAGAGCTACTGAACACTCTGTAAGGAGAAGCTCTATAAGGTGTGCATCAAGAAAGGAGAACTCCAAGAGGGCGAGAAGAATTTATTTTCAAGAAATCCTTCGGATCTGATTTTGTCGAAATCCTAGAAATGCAAGGAGTGCATGGGAGATTGAATATTCAAGGAGATCAATCTCAGAAGGGATAACTCAAGGAACGTGTGGGTGAAAGACTTATTCTAAGTCCTAAATCTCATAAGAAATAATTATTTCAGAAGCGCAAGTGAGACCTAGAGTAACCGGGTTCACAGGAGAAAGTTCAAAGGCCAAAACCTTTGAACACTAACAAAAATATTCTAAGGCGGAAGAATTCAAAAGCGCAAGAGGAGGAGCGACAAAAACCGTCTGATCGGTTGTGGAAGGGAGCCTGGATCGTTAAATCTACGTCCAATGAATGAAGGAAGCACATAAGAGAAGAACAGATCCCATCCATTGGATCTGAGCATAGAGGATAAACAATCATTGGATCTAGATGAAAGTGCATGAGCCTTAACACTATGTACACGTAGGAGGGTGGACTTGTTAAAGTCCCAAAGTATCGAATTCATTTGGGACCATCCATCATTTGGGAGTATGCATGGCGGAAATCCATCAATTTCAGGTGGAAATGCTCTGAGAGGAACAAGCGCATAGAAGTTTGAAACTTCTGAAGCTGAAGAGCCGAAGAGACAAAGGGAATTTGAACCATCAGATTCAGAGGAACACGTGTCCGTGAATCGTAACATCAAGAGAAATATGGGGGATAGAATGTTGAAACACCCTAACCCCGAATAACCGAAGAGCACGTGGCGAAATGTCATGAACTCCAGGTGAAATCAATCGGGGAGAACACAAAGGAGAAGGGTTTGAAATCTCTGAAGCCTGAACAATTGAAGCAGACGATAGCCATTGATCTAGGTTGGATAGGTGTCACCAGATCGTGAACTTCAGAGGATTGTACTTTGGGGATTCTAAGAAGTTGTGTTTCAAAATATCCTGAAGCCCCGAAGCCCGAAGCGTTTAGGGCCATAGACCCCAAATTGAGAAACGTGGGTCATTGATTTGTGAGGGGACAGGTGGAGGATGAAGATTCCTTCCGTTGGATAACCATTGGATCAGGGAAGATAGTTTTCATAGGATCTGATACTTTGGAAGGATTCACTTCAGAGGTTTGTGTTTGTTTGAGATTTTAGATTCTCAAAGGCTGGATTCACGGAGGGGATCCCGACCGTAGATTTAGGGAGACAGGTGGTAACAAATATTCCACTCCGGAATATTTCCATATGGAGGAAGCGAAAGTTTGAGAGTCAAAACTCTCGGAGGCTGGAAATCTGGAATCAACAAAAACCATTGATTTGGGAGGGAGTTACGTGTTGACAGATCAGAGAGGTCTAAGATCGTGCTTGGAAGGAGGAAATAAGATAGGAAAGGAGGGATTCGATAGAAGTCGTTGATTGAGAGGTGGTGTCGATAGGTAAGAGATCGAATGACGGGAAGGACTAAGGGGCCAGGACATGCTTGGACATTAATTTTCCTTGAGCGGGCTGCAATTGGAACCATGGTTTTAACAAAGGGATACGTGGTAGCTGGAGGTGAATTGAGAGGAGAAAAGCGGGTTGGTATAAAACCACTCTTGCCCGCACCTTAAATCACACATTTGCACAAGGTCATAGCTCAGGGGCATATGTAGGAAGGAGCTAGTGCCCTCAAATTGAAGAGCACCCAGAGCGCACAAAAAGAGGGTGCGAGTATCACAGTGTTATAACCCTAAATTGCACCACACATTCTTACCTGGCATCAGGACAGCTCATTTCCCTTCATTGCCAAAACATCTGCTGAAAAACCTCTTTGAAAATCCTCTTGGGTCAAGGCACACGCGCCCTAACCCACTACTGCACGCGTGTGAACGTTGGCATGCCTACTACAACCCACGTTTACCTAACAAAACACAAAAATAGGAAAGTTATTGACAGGACAAAAATATATGGGTCAGTTAACTGAAACTCCCGGCCATGCATGGCCGAGAGTTCGTCCAAAACCCTAGCTCCTTCTAGCCTATAAAAGAAGGGGTAGGGGTACCATTTGGAGGAGGAAAATAATAAGCAAAGAAACTCTGCCCATTTGCCGAATCCATTGTCCCAACCCTTTAGCCTTTCCTCAAGCTTAAGGAGAATTAACGCAAAGCAGTTGGAGGACAAAAGAAGAGGAGGATCCCATGATCAGGATCAAGGAGTGGTGGTCAGTCTCAACTTTGATTGTAAGTTGATTCATTTTGAAAATAATAAAAGAATGCTTTTCCCGTCCCAATGCATGAGTTATCTACGATTTGTGTAATTTATGCTTAATTTCTAACCCTCAAGTAGAAAAGTAGCATGCATGCGTAGTCTTTTGTCTTGATTGCAGGTTAACTTTGGAAGGAGCAGCGCAGGTAAGCGAGCAAAGCACAATGGAGGATCTACACCAAACATCAGTAAAAATATTAGTAGTTCCTTTCCATGAATGTATCGTGAAAGAGGGGTTTAAGTTTTGGGTGGTAGGTTAAAAAGTCATTTCTTTACGGTCAAAATTTGCATGCAAGTCTGACCCTAGTTTGCTAGTCCGTAGGGTATTTTTCCCAACAATAGAATTGGCGACTGTACTGGGGAAGATACTCTTTAGGGTTTCCAGATTTAGTTGAGGTTTTTTGGGTAGTTTAAAGGATTAGATTTTCTATTTCTTTGTTTGTTTTTTTTCTGTTAGGTCAGAGCTAGCAGGGAACTTGGTTCTTTATACCAGTTTTTCCTTGACTGTTGCTTGACGGTAATTATCGGGACACACAGAGGTACACACGGCGTGCAAAAGGCCTGCATGCGTGTACCCGTGCCCTAATCTCTTACAGACCATGTGTGAATGCTAGATGTAGAGGTTTCAATAGCGTGTAGGAGTCAGAAAGCTTGAGAGGCATTCCTCCTCTTCCATGTCAGAATAATACATTCTCAGGGGGATTTCTGGACCTTGTTTGAGTCTTGCTGGTTCACAGTCGTGTCTCAGTTTTCTTTATTGCGTTCTGTTATTCCTTGCAATTATTTTCCTTTTTCGTTAAGAAGAAGCATCCAAGCCTTCAGGAGACCCTGGTTATCAATACCAGAGGCCTCTTCCTGGTCTGGGCTTCCTGTGTTATTTTTGTCTTAGAATTTATACATACACATGGCTTGTGCAAGTGCAGATCATGGGTACACGCACTCTGTTGTAGCTCAGCACGTGTTTGCACGCGTGCTGTTTCAGTGAAAGAAGCGTGCTTAACAGGCTTCTTTTCAATCAGGGTGGGGTAGTCATCCCCTCCTATGGTGGGAAGTGTTCCTCTCAGGTGTTTGAGTCTAGGGTTGCACAGTCAGTAGGTTAGGGCCTCTTATCCTTAGCCTGTTTTTTCTTAGTTGATGTTTGATAGAAAAGATAAAAAAGAAAAAATTTTGTTTTATGGTTTTTAGACAAGCGGAAGAATTTGTGCTTTTTGATTGCCATTGTGTACCTTTGCTCTGATTCTTTGCGATCTGCGCTTTAAGCCATAATTTTGATTTGTTTTCTTGGTTTTGTGCTTGTCGGCATTTTCCTTTGTTGCTTCATTTAACGCTTAAAAAAAAATAAAAAAATATATGTCTCTTTTTCATTTTCTTCTTTGTTTGAAGATTGTGTTGCTGCATCAATAGCTAGGAAGAAGTTTTTTGTTCATAAGTTTTTGCAGTGCATTTAGAGCATAAGTAGCTCGTAGTCGAGTGAAATTCCTTTATGTTTGCTGCATGAAATCTTAGAAAAATTGAAAAGAAAAAGAAGTCTTTCTTTGTGAAAAGTTGTTGATTTTTGC
>ML853121.1:27986-38388 GCA_009831015.1 Picea engelmannii | reverse complement strand
ATATATATATATATATATATATATATATATATATATATATATATAATTTTGTGTTGTTTTGTAAATATAAAATTATTTCTCATCTGCAATTGCTACAATATGATAGTACTCCTACATTGTGAGATGTAATACCCACAGTTTCCATAGTGATGCAACATTCGTTTTAACAATATTTTTTTTCCAATGACATATGGGTTATTTTTTACATGAAAAAAGTATCTTCTAAACCAAGATCCATTCTATTTAATGTTAATTATTTTCCTAATATTACAAAGAAAAAAATAATAAATGTGTCCTAGTTAGAATTAAATTATATGGCTAGAAACATTGTTAATGTAGTTAATATAAGAAACATTTGTGTTTTGTTATGGTCTCTTAAAAGGGACTTTTGGTATGAACAAAATAGATCAACTAGGAAGCCTGGATTCATAGGCCTAGCCAAGTATTCATTGCCTAGACTGTATATGCACCTCGGTGAACAATTTGTCCTAATAAAGCAGATCAAACAATAAAACACGGAGAATTCAAAAGGAAACAAAGTCTTTAAAATGGCACTAGCCACATATTCCACCTTGGATTTACTGTCAAATTTATTTAGTAGATTCCATGTTGGTCCATTATTGGGTATGTCCAGGTGATCATATCCTATAGAAGGAGTTAACATAGCTTGAGAGTTGAACCTATAAGTCCTTAAGCATAATGAGTGTTGTTTCCACCTCCATATTCTTTTGCAGGAAATTGGAAAAATAGTATCTTCACTTTCATTATTAGTGATGGATTGTAGACACCCTTGTACTAGAGTTAAACATTACTAGTTAATAGTTAATAAATTTTCGTTCACTAGTAAAAATTTTGTGAATTTGTGTTCATACCTACATTGCCTTTCTTAGTTAGTGTTAGTTTGTGTATTAGTTAGTCAAGTTGCATTGACAAATATTTCATTTGTAATATTATACTAATAATTCACATTGCCAATAAGTAATAGGACTTAGCTTGGATATTAAGCCTACCAAGGAAGTATGCCCACTTATATTTATTATCACTTGAGTTTCTTTTAGAATACACATACTTGAGTGATTAGGGGAGAAAAAAAAAAAAACACATTTAGAGATATAATTCCTTGTTAATTAACCTACACTACAATGATTTGTCTACAATATTTCACAAAATGCATGTATAAATGTTGAACCTAATAAAGAGTTGAAATGAATTATATTCAAAATTTTACTACTTTCATGACATATGTGTAACGTTCTTGACCATCAACCCCATGGTCGGGCCAACATTACTACGCAGAAAAAAAACACTACTGTAACATATTATGCATTCTTATGAAATACAATTGCTTAATTATAGTTAAACACAGTGTAAGCACATTAATACCATTAGCATACATAATCCATGGCATTAACAATAATTCACGAATACAGCGGAATACATGTAAACATTGCTACAATCACAGACATGCATATTTAATTGAAATTATACGCATGTATATACTTATCTTTTAGACTGGATGTAATTCACCAACTGCGTGTAGACCTCCCACGAACCTCCTAGCCTTAGACCACACTGCTCATCACTCTCAAGAGTAGGTCACCCCCGAGCTGGGACTAAGCTTCACCGGGTAGGGATTCCTAGGCTAGGCAGGGAATATAGGAAGACACATAGTCACATGAGAAGGATTCTCTCCCATGAGCCACTTATGCCCACTACCCAAAAAATCTCATTCCCCACATGTTTGTCCCACCCCAGGAGTATAAACCTTCACTATCATCAAGACAGTCCATTGGTTGCTAACCTCCCTTCCCTTGGGCTTCAACAATAGACCAGACTGGAAGTCTCCGAGCTCTATGGCATCTACAAGAATCCTTCCAGAAGTTCTCACTTCCTCCACACACTCTCTCACCTGGAGAGAGTCGCTCACAGACTAGGTAACCTGCCTCTTCAACAAAAATCACCTCCCTCACACTGGCTAGCAAGCCACACACAGTCCAGCATTACATGGCCACAATAGTCAATTGGGAAAATGGGTATGGACACCCGAAACGGAAACGATCAGCGCTAAAGCATAGCACGGCTTTGCAATTACAGGATGCGTTAAGCTTTCCGGAACGCAACACAAGATGCATGACTTAGCAATTACGAAACATTCAGTTCTCCCAACTAGCAATAAGAAACAGACTCACCTCTCTGGTTTCAGAGATGCGTAAGGTGTACAGAGGTTCAATCACAGAGGCCAAACACGTACAGATGGAGGATGGAGGAATTGGAAGGTCAAACCCTGGATTTAGGTGATGGTTGGAGGAATGCCCACCCAACTCCTACGCAATAGTTGATGGAAAATAGAAGGAGAACCCTCAACACGGCTCATTTCCTAGGTTAAATCGCATGTGCCTGGGTTGACACATGTTTCCCATGAAGCTGCATGCATCCCTCCCTAGGAACTTAGGACAAAACATAGATTTCTCATGGCTTTTGGGATAATATTAAAATATTATTCCCAAGGACTTAAGCCCCTAGGCTCCACACTTAGCCTCTCTTTCTAGCCTTCCATCCCCCAATCCCTTACCCAAGTTTTGTGGAAGATTAGTCCCCCATCACTCATTCATCATGGTCGGTCCACACGCAGAGATGTTTTGTATTAATATTGTGCATAATTACATGTACAAAAATCAGGCTCCTAGCCTTCAACAATTAGGCTCCCTAGCCTAATAACACATAAGTCCACTAGCTTATATAACTTGGCTCACCAGCCTTATAAACTTGAATTACAGTTCATAAACAAGATTTATACTTCATAGACATGATTTACAACAAGGTTCGGCCTTGGGGACATTACAATCCCCTCCCCTTATTTTTGGACTGTCCTCAGTGCAACTTTACACTGCCTCTGCAAGCTTTTCAAAATTTTCAAAAAGATGCGGGTACTCTTCCCACTTAACATCTTCATGCTCCCATGTCGCATCCTCAGGATCGTACCAGGTCCACTGGACCTTTACAAGCCCTATGGCTTGATTCTGGAGTTGTTTGTTTTTCTTGTCCAATATGCGCACATGATGCACTTGCAGGACACCTTCTTGCTCCACCTGGATCACATTCCAATCAATTACATGATTAGCATCAAGCATATACTTTTTAAGAAATGAAACATGAAACACATTATGTACAGTCATGGATGCAGGTAATGCAAGCATATATGCAACTGGACCAATCCTTTCCAGGATTTCAAATGGCCCACAAAATATGGCTGCCAACTTGGCGCAACTTCCCAACTTCAGGGAACTCCTGTTAGCTTTCACTTTCAGGAAAACATGATCACCCACTTTGAACTCTCAATGGGTTATGTTCTTATCAGCATAACTTTTCTGCCTGTCCCGAGCAGCTTTCAAATTCTGCTTAATTTGTATCATTTGGTCCTCCATCTCCTTGAGAAACTTTGGCCCAACTACTGTTCTATCAACTGGATTATCCCAGCTCACTAGAGTATTGCACTTTCTTCCATAAAGTGCTTCAAATGGGCTCATCTTCAATGATGCATGATACCCATTGTTGTAGGCGAATTCTACCAAGTGTAGGTAGTCTTCCCATCTTGATGGTTTGTCCATCACATACATTCTCAGTATGTTTTCTATTACTCTGTTCACCCTCTCTGTCTGTCCATCAGACTCAGGATGATAAGTTGTACTAAAGTTCAGATTCGTTCTGAATCCTTTGAACAATCCTTTCCAGAAGTTCGATGTGAATTTCGGGTCTCTGTCAGACACAATCGTTTCAGGAATTCCGTGCAATCGTGCCACTTCCTTTATGAAAATATCAACAACATCTGCTACCTTGTGAGTAGTTTTCAGTGGAATAAAATGGGCATCTTTTGTAAGCTTTTCCACCATCACCATGATCGAATCATGCAACTTTCATGTTCGGGGCAATCCCATAATAAAATCCATCGTTACTACTTCCCACTTCCACTCAGGAATGGGTAAAGGTTGCAGCAACCCTGATGGGTGCCTATTCTCAGCTTTAACTTTCTGGCACTCCATACATCTAGCGATGTATTCAACGATCTCTCTCTTCATGCCCGGCCAAAAGTAATGGCTCTTGACCGCTGCTACTATTTTCTGATATCCAGGGTGCCCTGCATAAGGCACATTATGCATCTCCTACAAAATCATATGTTTCAAGCACTGGAGATTGGGTACAAAAATTATGTTCTTGTACAACAATATTCCATCTTTTTCTAATTTATAAATTTCCATCTTCTGTGGCATCTTACCTTGCTGTAGCTTGGCTACCAATTCTCTGTATTGTAGATCTGCATTTGCAGCCTCCAGAATTTTTCTTTTAATATCAATCTGATACATGCTAATGGTTGTAGCATGTAATTCATGCACCCTCCTGCTGAGTGCATCGGCCACTTTATTCTCTTTTCCTTTGATATGCTTGATCTCAAAGTCATACTCACACAGAAATTCTAGCCACCTACTTTGTCTAGTGTTTAAGGTTAGTTGATCAAACGAATATTTCAAACCATTATGGTCTGTTCTAAGTTCAAACCTCCTTCCTATGAGGTAATGCCTCCATTTCTTTAGAGCATGAACTATGGCTGCCAACTCCAATTCATGGGTTGCATAGTTATTCTCGTGCTCTTTTAATTTCCTAGACTCATAATAGATTATGAATCCATTCTAACTGAGGACCCCTCCCAGTCCTTCTTTTCATGCATCAGTGCATACTATGAAATCTACATTTGGATATACAATCCTCAGGATTGGAGCACTAGTTAGCAACTGCTTCAATCACTGGAAACTTTCCTCACATCCCTCTGTCTAGTGAAACTGCTTCCCCTTTCTTTGCAAGGAATTGATAGGGTGAGCTATCTTGGAAAACCCTACGATGAACCTTCTGTAATAACCAACCAATCCCATGAAGGATCTAACTTCCATTACGTTCGTTGGTGCTTACCATTCTCTAATGGCTTCAATCTTCTCAAGGTCTACCACTATCCCATCCTTCGAGATAATATGTCCCAAGTAATGGATCCGCTCCTGATAAAATGAGCACTTTCTTAGCTTGGCATACAGTTGGTGCTCTCTTAGCACCTGCAACACCATCCTCAGATGTTGTTCATGTTCTTCTTCAGTCCTGGAATACACCAGAATGTCATGTAGGAAGACGATGACAAACTTGTCTAGATAGTCCATGAATACTCCATTCATCAAGCTCATAAAAACATCATGTGCATTTGACAATCCAAACGACACCACTGTGAACTCGTAATGACCATACCTTGTTCTAAAGGTGGTCTTGTTGATGTCTTCATCTTTTATTCTTACTTGGTGATATCTCGATCTTAGATATATTTTCGAAAAGATCTTTGCATCCTTCAACTGATCGAAGAGATCATCAATCCTCAGCAGAGGATACTTGTTCTTCATCATTACTTTGTTCAATTGCCTAAAATCGATGCACAATCTCAGCGTTCCATCCTTCTTCTTTATGAACAGGACCGAGGCACCCCAAGGTGACACGCTTGGGCGTATATACCCCTTCTTCAGAAGTTCTTCAAGCTGCAGCTGCAACTCTTTCAGTTCTGGCGCACTCATCCTGTACGAAGCCTTTGACATTGGAGTTGCTCCAGGCATCAAGTTCATAGAGAAATTGATATCCCTTTTCGGAGGCAGTCTAGGTACTTCCTGGAATACATCTTCGAAATTTTTAAGTACCTCATGATTCTCAATACTTGACACCTTATCCTTAGGCATTTCCCCCACATGGGCTGCAAATAATTGATAGCCTTTTCTGTAAAACTTCTTCAGTTGCATTGCTGAGATTTCTCTAACAATAACAACTCTAGAAATTCCTTGGACAACTCTCTGATTCCCTTCTTCATCTAAACAAGTGAATTCCTTGTTCCAACAGTTAATATGGCATGGTGCTGGTCCAACCAATCCATCCCAATTAGACAATCATAAGAGCCTAATGGCGGAATGTTCAAATCAGCCTTCGTGTTCAGTCCATTCATGTCTACAAGACAAGACTTGACTAACTCCGTGACTTTCCTCTTGGTTCCTATAGCTAGCTGCACTAACCAAGACTTTTCATGTTTGCTTCTTATCAAATGAAAACTTTCTACCACTCTAGGGTCTATATAACTATGGCTAGCCCCTGAATCAACTAAAATAATAAATATTTGGTTTTTTTATCATAACTTCTACTTCAATCATGTGCGACTGATGCTCATCTTGCTTGTTTTCCAGGGCTGCGTGGATCCTTGGAATTCTACTGCCCATGTCCTCCACTGTTTCATCCTGTTGAACATTGTGGAGAACTCTTACTTTGTCATTTCCATGGGGGAAATCTCTATACCTATGGTTTTCTTTACAACCCCAACATTCCATAGGTGGTGGCCTTGACATTTTCCCACTCACTTCAACCTTCTTGGGCTCTCTAAGAGACGACTGTCCTTGAGGACTATTTTTGAAAAAGGGTGGTTTATTTCCCTTCTGCCTCTGTTCTTTCTTGAACTTTTTCTGGTCATCCCAAGCCTTCCGAAAGGTAGGATTTTCTCTTTTTTGTTCAAATAAGCACTTCGCTCTTCTTATCGTTTCTTCCATAGTCTTTGGGTCATCATACTAAATCTTATCCCCAATAGGAGGTGGTAATCCACTCAGGCACCTCTGAATCTTGATAGACTCATCTTTGATGAATGAAACATACTTCAGTAATTCCAAAAACTTTCATTCATACTCATCAATGGTCTAGTTGTCCATCTTGAGTTCAAATAACTCTTTCATCTTTCTGTCATAATATCTTTTAGTTAAGTATTTCCTCTTGAAATACCTCTTGAATTATTTCCATGTGATGTCCCTTTCCCTGATGTGCTGCACCTACACAAGTTTATCCCATCACATGGATGCCTTTGCCTTCAATTGATACATGGCAATCCTTCCCTCTGCATGAGAGGAATAATTCTGCAGTTGAAAGTATTTCCTCATACCAAGCAACCAAGTTTCAGAATCTTCCTCCTTATGTTCTCCATCGAATGTTGGAGGCTTGATCTTGTTCATTTCCCCTTTCAATTCATCCATCCCAGATATCCTGTGATTTCTAGTAGGAGATGGGCTTGAACTACTGTGTGCTTCCCTACTAGAATGATTTGGGGAGCGACGATGATGTCTGTTGACACTCCTTGATCTTCTTTTCCTCTCAGGGGTCCTACGACTCTCTGTCTTGCTTGAGTCACTCTCCTTTTCCAATTTCTTTTCTATCCTTTCCAGACTCTTCAACATCCTTAAGTTGAATTCACCCTACTTATCCCTGAATTTCATGAGCGTTCGACTATCAGCTCAGTGAGCCTGGGCATATTTCTGCAATCTTTCAATGATTTTCATCATATGTCCTTCCTTATCCATCTCTTTTCCTTGCCCATTAGAGTTTGATCCTTCGACTCCCAAGAAAATCTAAATATGTAAGTATTATTACTTACATATTTAGATTTTCTTACCAACTTAGGTGTCCAATTCCTTGGTGCAGTTGATTAGTATCTTCCAATATTCTACAATAATCTTTCCAGCCCTTCAGTCAGGATAATATGAAATTCTCCATAGAATATCTCACACAGCTCGGTACACACATATCTTTGCATCCATTGTTAATCCTTCATCAAAGGGTTTCTATTATATTTCTGAGAGAATTATCATTCCTTCCCTTCGATCCGTTATGAGATATCTTTCTTAGTTGGCCTCCAAAGCATTCCCTCAACTACATATTATGGGTCCCGACAATAGAACCATTTTTTGGCGCGCAGGTGTAAGACCCTAGGTTCAAGTTATATTAACCAACAAACCCTTCAGACACCGACCCTTTCAACATCACCTACATGCAAGCAAAGTCTCACCTGAGGTATCTATGGGGACTACAGGAACTAAGTTTCTACAGTCATGAGAGAATGTGAGTCGATCAACTTATTCATTACAACCTATGTATACTGTGCACAATATTCTAAGTTTATTTAATCCTTAATTGATTCATACATACAATTGTGATGTAATATACCATATCACTTAGTCATTGCACTGTTTAATCTAATGCACAACATCAAATCATCAATAGAGTTATATCTAACCATGCATACTCAAAGTAGACATGAGTAAGAACATAAACAAATATTCAACACAGACATTAATGTGGTTCAMCCAACCTTGGGATAAATMCACAATTGCTTGCTTCTTTATTATTCTTCTTTAGGGAAATAGTCTCATCTTGTGCATTRTGCTAAAATGGATACATCATAATTACTCCCCATCCCACATAGCCTTTGCAGTATAAGATTTMTCCCATTCACTCTCTCCTCTATCCAACCCCAACAACAATAATATCAAGAACAACTACAATAATGACAACAAAGMCTAATATTTATGCCCCATTAAATATTTATACAGGAGATTAGGGATCAAAACCCTATGAAAACTCATCATGAGCTGATTACAATTCTTTCCTTGGGTGGATTTTCCTCCTTTTGTGTCTTATCTCCTTCATTTATTTATYTTCTTGGTCTTCTTGATTTTCTTAATCTTCTTGATCTTCTTTATTTTCTTGATCTTCTTGATTTTCTTCTAAGTTTGTTTTTATTGTGCGCTTTGATCCTGGATTCTCCCCTTTCATCTTTTGTTGCCCGTTTCCTCCATGCTTAGTGTTTTCCTAAAAATTGTACCAAAACTGCATTTCCAACAATGACATAATGATAATATTTTAATGGCATATATGTGAATCAGTTACAAGGAAAAACACAATTTTATACATGCAATAATGATTTTTCTTTTCTGTAAAATAGACATTTTGGAAACTACTTAATAATATTTATAGTACAAAAAAGTTGTATTTAAATTATGTGTACTAGAAGAAATTGAATATTCTTCCTTGGATTAGGTGTCAGTGGTGATATTATATAGGCAGTACTCACCCAAAGGAGACCACCAACCTGTGCTCCACATGCCCATTAAATGTCCAGGTGGTTCCTCCATGTATCATTTTCCCTTGTGCTTGTGCTTACCATGATGTTCTATCACCCTATGACATCCTTCCTTTGTATCGGTATCTTTCCTTCGTGATGTGAATATTCCTCCATGCTTTTAAGGTCCTAGGAGACTTTGTTGCCAGTTATGGAAACTCATAGCTCGTATACAGGAACCTTCCAATTTTTTTGCAGCTCCATGTATACCTCTCGGTTTTATCTACCTCCTCCCTAGACTTACTTTTATTTTCACTCTCTGTCAGCCTCTAACTCTCCACATCCAACTCTAAGACCTGTTCTTTTTCCAATCCATTTTGACCTTGATTACTCTCCTTGTCTTACTCTTCTCTTCTTCTCTCCCCTTCTATCTGTATACATGGCGTGTGGGGGTTCCATTTGTCACATGCAAGTTAGATACAACATGATATCGATCTCCAGTCTCTTCAGAAGTTGACGATCTTGTTGTTGACTATCGAGTTCATACTCCCCCAAATATATAGGATTAAATTGATCTTACAGAAGGGGATCTATGAGTTCTTAGGTTCTTAATTTTAGATGAGGAGGTCAATGAGAATATTTTCCCTTAGATTCCTGACTTTGATTCCTCGTAGATCAGAGAATCCAAATATTTTAGAAAAACATACCTCTATTGGCACATGAAGATGCTCATGGGAAAAGTCTTTATCTAGAGAAATGAATCCCATCAAAATATTCTTCACCAACATGATGATGTGCAACCTAAAATCAAGCTAGTGGATCACAAGATAAACTTCTTCGCTATGAAAAACGTTGGTCCAAACTTGTCGAAGATGGACTACCCCCCTCCCCAGATCAACTGACAATCATCCTCCCTTGGACTAATTTTTCTCATGATAGATTTTTTTTCTTTTTTTCTTTTAAATTTGAGAGGTTAGGGAGTTATAGCTCCATCTAACTCTAGTAATTAGGAAATATCTTTTAAACTCTTCTATGCTAGTTTTAATTTTGAGCATATCATGGTTTGTGGCTTCAAGTCAAACAAGTTTCTCAAATTTTTGAATCTTGATAAAATTCTTTTTTCATACCAATTTGGTTTTCCTAATAATAGACCAATGACAAATAATGTATAATTTTTTTTTTAATTAATACAAAATATCATAAATAATTTATTTTTTTTAGTTAATACAAAGTATCACGAATAGTTAAAAATATATATATATTCTACAAATAATGTGCTATATTAATTCCCCATAACATTTTTATTGTCACTATAAAATAGTGATAAATCAACTTTTCATTCAATTCTATATTTTAATATCGAGTAAATAAATATCGAATGTTATATAGGAAAGCCTAAATTAAATAGAATAATTGAACTTTAAAATCCATCTAGAAAAAATGTTATAGAGA
>WSFP011379358.1:0-29841 GCA_009831015.1 Picea engelmannii | reverse complement strand
ATCAATTACTTCCCCCAAAATCACCACCAAGGATTCTAATAGATTAACAACATTCCTATTACTTTGTAATATGTAATCTATTTAGTTAGATTTTTCCTCCACAATATCCTAGTCATTAATGACATAATCAAATGTAACTATTCTATAAATAATTCTCACTTCGAAGTATTGAGGGTTGATTTTTTCACCCAAGGAGCTATCTGTGTGATCTTTTAAAAAGGATCGACCAGTAATAAAAAGGCTATTCAAAGGATTCTTGCATTTGATCATTGGTGATGTTTATCTTTCTCTATTAAATGTTTACTTTTCTATGTGATCATTATGTTTTCAGTTTCTAATCATTAAAATAAAGTTAACGAACATAATTGATCTCGTACACTCTGTTTCTGGTCTTTTAGTGATCTACATGTTATTCATACGATATTAAGTAAATAAATTCTTAACTGCTTCTTTGCTTGGTTGAATTTCTCATCTGTTCTGTCTTTTCCACCGCTTTTAATTTCAATAGATCTAGTGGTCTCACTATCTTGCCCTGTGAAAGAACCTCATAAAATATGCCTCTGATTCTAATATTTAATATAGACCCCATAGCCCAATGGAAGTTTAATGCAATTCTTCATCCCACTTTTATAAACAAACAAACAAACTTAGATCTTCTTAACTAGCCTAATATCTAAAACCTAAAAAAATCTAAATCATACAGAGAGATCCCTCTCTGAAACTGGCAGAGATAGATTCCAGTTCAAAAGTGGTTTTGATAAGTTACCTCTGTCAATTTCTTCTACCCTTGACAATATTTGGAAATTACAGAGTGCTAACATAGTGGCGACCATATTGGGGAATCGAACAAATTTTTCAACTTTTTGAATTGTCTCCCCTAGAAACTTTATTTCTGAACAATCAAAGATCTAACTTTCAAGAGATAAATGTTCAGAGGTTATTGAAATTTGTACATATTAAATTATATTTCATAAAGTTTAAAGTTCTGGCTCCAAAACGAATTCACACTAGACCTCACCCTCATCCATAGCCTGTAACAATAGTAGATAATCCAAAAAAATTAATCAGAAAAAGAAACACAATAGAAGGTCAAGGGAGTAACAATCCTCTTCATAGGGCCACTTCTCTTCCAGAGAAGATTGTCACAATCCAGGACCTCGATTCTGACCTACCTTTTGAGTAGAGCCTTTTCAGAACCAAATCTGATAGCTTTGTAAATGAAATAGTTCTAGATCAAACCATTCTCCAACCTAGAACCCCTGAAAGACTCTCTCCTGGAACATATTTTGATCAACAGATCCTCCAAGAGTTTGAAAAACTACAAGATCTATCATCAAATATTGACCAAGCATTGCATAAATCCCATTTCCAACAGTTTGTTGAGCTCTTTGCCCTGGCTATTGCTGCAACTTTTGTCAATCTTCAAGCAACTCAGTCTATACCTCAAAACCCTACTTCCTCCACATCTTCTGTCACTTCTCCACCTATCATACAAGTTGTCATCCATCCTCCTCCACCAATCATGGCAGTAAGATATGCTCCCCTGGTGTTATATGCTCCCTTACATAACATGCCTCAGGATTATCAAACCAGGATTCCCCAGTTTGATGGCACTGGAACCTTAAATGCACAACAACATGTGGATAAAATGAATGACTTTTTTGATTTACAGGAAGTTGATTAGGCAAATGTTCAAATGAGACTCTTTGCACAAAGTTTAACTGGTGATGTCAAGAAATGGTTCAAATCATTACTTGCTGCTAGCATTACTGATATTGTTGATTTTCATCGATCTTCTCTTAGTAGATGGGAGGTAAAGAAAAACCCTCTCCAAATTTTATCTGAATATGAAAATATCGGAAGAAACCAAGGGGAAACTGTACATGACTATTTCACTTGTTTTAATAATATCTATAATCCAATTCCTTCTGATATCAAACCTACTCAAGGCCCGACCTTGATCAATTTCCATGATGGATTCGATACTGATATGTCCTACCTATTGAGAGAAAGAAATTCTGCAACTCTGGAAGATATGCATAAGAGTGTTGTAAGTGTTGAAGAAAATCTGTTGGCTAGGAGAGATAAACAAAGAACTGAAAGGGGAGTTACAATTAAAGAAGAACCTTCCACTTCTACTTCAGATGCCAAAATTGATTCTTTAGTCAAAACCATGGAGAGAATGATGGAAAGACTAGAAATCAGTGACCGAAACCCGCCTAGAGATAATCAACTTGGTCCTCAGATTCAGAATCCCAATTTTAGAAGAAATCTCCCCCAAATCAGACAAAGAGAACCGAGAGACAAAAGGGAACAGAGGGGTCCTGATCAGGAGATTAGGCCACCTCTTTAGGAAAACTATGTTGATGAAGGGGAAGAGATAATTGAAGGATTATATGATATTCACATAAATCTTATGGGGGTTAATGACAATGATTCCATTTTTCTCACTTAGGAAGAACAATAATTTTTTCTCCTTTCATAGACTGAAGTAGATGAGGAAGAGTCAGAACAATAAGCCTTTGAAAATGCAATAATGGAAGTCCACAAAAAATACAACTTAAGGAGTAAAAATTCTAATGAAAACCCAACCAAGAAAGCTTCTGAAACTAAGAAAACCTCCGATATTGTTCCAAAGAAAGTTCCTGAAAAGAAAAAATCAGAGGCTTCTACCAAAAAAATTTCCGACTCCATACCAAGAACAACTCAAACTGAGGTTGCATCCACAAGTCATACTAGTACTACTGCACAGAAAAATGTGGCTAATAAATCAGATTTTCAGAGTCAAAGCAAAACTCATAACACATTCAGCCTGGAAGGTGAATTGGTCAAACTGAAAATACCTATTCCTCTGTCAGTTTTGATGAACAAGAATGCTTACAGATATCAAGTGATCAAATCCTTGAACATAGAACCAGGAGTAGGTACAGACACTGTCAACGTTGTTGATGATCAACTAGAGATGTTGTTTGGTCATGAGGTTGAGGGTCAAACTGACAATGGTTATGTTCCTCCTTTTTACATCAGTTTAAATATTCATGACAAGACATTACACAATGTCATGTTGGATTCTAGCGCTTCACACAATCTTATGCCCAAGGTTAGGATGGAGAAATTAGGGCTTGATATCACCAGGCCTTACAAAGACTTATACTCCTTTGATTCAAGCAAAGTTAAATGCATAGGTTTGATTAAAGACTTATGTATTACCTTGGCACAGATCCCAACCAAAATCATGGTAATGGATATTGTTGTTGCAAATATTCCTCCAAAATATGGCATGTTATTATCTCGATCATGGGGTGCCAAGTTAAAGGGAACCTTACAGTTGGACATGTCTTATGCCACCATTCCTATATTTGGTCAACAAAGAAGATTGTACAGAGAGACTCTAATGAAATACATGGTTAGCAGTCAAGAGAAACCACATAAATATCCTTTATATTCTGTTCATTATGATCTAGACTCCTTCATTTTATATAATGATGGTGACATGGATAGTCAAATTGCACAATTGGAAGATGATGTTTATAACCTAGAGGAAAGTAAAGCAACCCATGAGGAAGATAAAACAATTACAATACAAACTGATGAACGAACATAACCTCTCTGGAGTTTAGATTTCGATGGAGCTGTCAGTAAAGAAGGATCTGGAGCTGGGGCATGGGTACATAATCCAAAAACAAGATTTTCAGAAATCCATTCTTATAAATTAAATTTCCAATGCACCAAGAATATAGATGAGTATGAAGCATTGATGCTTGGCCTGAAATTGTTGAAAAAAATTTGTGCCAGAAGAATCTCAGTAAGAGGCGATTATGAACTTATCATTAAACAAATAAAAGGTGAGTATTCTGCCAAACACCCAAGGTTGAGGGCCTATAGAAATGCTGTGTTGGATTTTTTACAATTTTTTATTGAATATGACTTGCAGGTGATTCCTAGAGGCCAAAACATACTTGCAGATGGACTTGCTATTTCGGCAACCACATGTAAAACACCTTTCTATCCAAATCACCAATACACACTAGAGGTTAAATGCAGACCTACTGTCCCAAACAATATCAGGTACTTGCAAGTGTTTGGTAATGATGAACATATTGATGATTTCCTGTAGTCCAAAAATGAATTTGAATGTGCAAACATCGATGTAGATAGTGATAATGATAGTGTAAATAAACTAGATTCAGAAGAAAGAAATGAAAAAGATGAAAACTCAGATATTTTTCAATTGAAGAATAATATTTTACCTAGAGGGTTGGTTCCTTTAGAATAACTGTTTGATTTCAATGTTGTAGCTAAAAAACCAAAAATTGAACCTACTGGGAAAGATGTTGAGGAATGTAATATAGGAATAGATGAAAAACCAAAAATGATTAAATTATCCAAATCTTTACCTCTTGAGAAAAAACATAAATATATTGAACTGTTCAAGGAATTTGTAGATGTCTTTGCTTGGAGCTATGAGGATTTAAAATCTTATGAAACTAGTATCATACAACATAAAATTCCCAAACAAGAAAATCATAATCCCTTTAAACAAAAATGTAGAAGGATTAATCCAAAGTTAATGCCTCTAACAGAAAAAGAAATAAAGAAAATCTATGATGCTAAAATAATAGTTCCCTTGAGATTTTCAAAATGGGTGTCAAATATAGTTCCTACCAGAAAGAAGAGTGGAGAAATCAGGCTCTGCATTGATTTTAGGAACCTCAACAAAGTCTCACTTAAAGACAACTATCCTCTACCAAAAATGGATCATATCATACAAAAGGTAGTTGGATCTAGTAGAATATCATTATTAGATGGTTTTTTTAGGCTATAACCAAGTCCTTGTTCACCTCGATGACCAAGAGAAGACAACATTCACTAGACCTTGGGGCACTTTCATGTATGTGAAAATGCCTTTTGGTTTAATGAATGATGGTGCCACATTTCAGAGAGCAATGGACATTGCTTTTGTGTATGAACTTGGGAGATTTATTGTCATATACTTGGATGATGTAACTGTCTATTCAAAAGCATATGAAGAACACTTACAACACCTTAGGAAAGTTTTTGAAAAGTGCAGAAAATTCGAAATCTCACTAAATCCAAGAAAACTTTGTTTGGTTTAGAAGAGGGAAAATTGTTGGGACACATTATATCTAAAGATGGAATCAAAATAGACCCTAGAAGGATTGAAGCCATCTATAAGATAGACCATCCAAGAAACATTAAGTAATTGCAATCATTCATAGGGAAAATAAACTTTCTAAGAAGATTTATGCCTAATTTAGCAGAACTCCTTAGAAACATTACAAACATGATTAAAAAAGATGCAAAAATAAAATTGAACACATAAGTTAATCAGTCCTTTGATACAGTGAAACATGCATTGACACATGCCCCTATACTGATCAATCTTGATTATACCAAAGATTTCTACTTATTCTCTTTTGCTTCTGAACATACCATTGCAGCAGTCCTTTTGTAGAAAAACAGTGAAGGCTATGAACAACCTATAACATTTTTTAGCAAATCATTGAGAGATGCTACATTGAACTACAACGTCATGGAGAAACATGCTATTTCCTTGGTAAAAGCAATAATAGATTTCAGAGTATACATTCTCCATTCACATATCATTGCTTATGTTCCTAATGCAGTGGTGAAAGATATTCTAAATCAAGATAACCCAGATGGTAGAAGAGGGAAATGGATTGTTGTGATCCTTGAGTATGATATAGAAATCAAACCAACCAAGCTGATCAAGGGTCAAGGGTTAGCCAAAATGATGGCCGAATCAAATTTTCATGATTTAGATATAAACTTTCTTGCTGTAGTTGATGAACAAGGAGAGTAGACGACTCCACATGTCAGAGGAATTCTCAAATTCTCCATGGTACGCATACCTTATCTTTGTCTTACATCATTTACAAGCTCCTCCTGGTTTGACAAAAACTAAAGCTAGATTTTTAAAACTTAAAGCTTTGAAATATTGCATTCTGAATGGAAATCTTTACTGGAAATATGTTAGAGGCATTTTACTGAATTGTTTATTAAAAGATGAAGCTGATAAATCTTTGCAAGAGTTCCATGAAGGAGACTGCGGGGGACAATTAAATTGGAAGGCTACTGCTAATAAAATTCTTAGAGCTGGTTTCTATTGTCCGACCTTGTTTGCAGATATCCACAAAAAGGTAACCTCCTGTCACAAATGCCAGATCTTTGAAGGCAAAAGGAAACTTTTGCCTTTACCCTTGAAGCCTATTTCGGTTGAAGCTCCATTTCAGCAATGGGGTTTGGATTTTATTGGAGAGATTCACCCACCTTCATCAGGACAACATAAATGGATCCTCACAACTATAGACTACTTCACCAAGTGGATTGACGTTGTACCCTCCAAGAAATCCACTGATGCTATGATTATTAAATTCTTGGAAACTAACATTCTCTCTTGATTTGGATGCCCTAGGAAGATTATCACTGATAATTCAACAACTTTCAGATCAAAAAATATAGAATTTTGCAGTAAGTATCATATCACTTTAGGACACTCTACAGCCTATTACCCTCAGGGTAATGGATTGGTAGAGTCTTCTAATAAGAGTTTGGTCAATATCATCAAGAATATGCTGCGGGAAAATAAGAAGTCATGGCACAACAAGTTGGTGCATACACTTTTGGTAGACAGGTTCACTACAAAGAGGTCAATTGGTATGTCTACATATCAGTTGGTGTATGGAAAAGATGTTGTTTTTCCCACCTCTTTGGGTGTTCATGTTATGAAGATATTACAAGAAGTACAGGTAGAACCTAATGAATATCCAAAGAAGGATAAATCAAATGATACAACTACAACAGTCTATAGAGGAGGTTTATAACCAGGCCCAGGTGATTTAAGAGAGAATCAACAAAATCTAAGATATAAGAACCAAGGATGATGACTTCAAATTGGGTGATGTAGTACTGAAATGGGATTCAAGAAATGAAGACAAGGGAAAACATGGAAAGTTTGACAATTTATGGAAAGGGCCTTTCATAATCCAGACTTATAGAAGAAACAATGCATTTTTAATCAAGGACATGGATGGAGCAGATCTGCCAGGAGGACCTATCAATGACAGAATGCTCAAACATTATGTTCCACCAAAATGAAGATCTTTTCTCACTCATCTCATTGTACAAACAATTTTTACTTTTATGTCAGGTGTGAGTGATTTTTATCAGCTGGTTGAAGCCCGAAGAGAAGGCCCCAAGCCTCTGAGAAGGATCACCAGATTTGCAGTTAAAATAAAGTGAATGAAGATGCATGAAAGCACTAGAGATGAATATTCAAGGCAGCAGGTAGCTGGTTCTTGGAACCTCACAAGGAGAGCACCAACCCCAAGTGGAGCCATTGTTATAACCCTATATTTTATAGGATCACCTGGTGATTAAAATCTCTTCCTCTAGTTGTATTGTATTGTAAATAAGATTTTATTCTGCAAATGATTTACAAAAGTAAAAGAAAAAGAAAAGAAAAGAAAGAAAGAATAAAAAATATAAAATATGAAAAGAGGGTATAAAAATAGAAAAAGAGAAAAAGACAAAACCCCATGAAATAAACTTGGTTTGATTCATACCATTTAACCATGATCAAACCCTCTAAATTTATTTTGATAGGTTAGTGAATAGATTTGGCCAAACAGTCTAATCTTGGCCAAATTAGATATGTTAGTGAATAAATTTAGCCAAATAGTCTAATCTTGGCCAAATGTATTAGGTTAGAGTAATTATTAATCCAACAACTTAAGCTGGATTAAAGTGTTGGTTGATTAGGCTAGGAGTTAGGTTAGTTTGGTTTCATTTCAATAAGATTTGCAAAAATATTGATTACATGCCTTTTATTTGAGTTAATTTGATATGTTTTTGACCCCTTGGTGAAAAAAATAAAGAAAGGGACGCTAGCGATACCCACAAAATGTTTTTATCCTAAGTGCTATCGGGATTTGACCTTTTTTTATGTTGTGACTAAAGGGCACATAGTTTTCAACGACTGATCCATCGACGCCCAGATCAACGACCGACAACGATTTTCAGAACCCCTTGTCCTTTCTACCTTTAACGGTGGGGGGGAGGGGGGTCCAGGGGAGTGGTTTTCCCAGTGCGCCCTCCCCACAATGTGTCAGCTCCATATCTTATCAGACGCCCCCCACTCAATTCTTCTTACCACCTACACCCCCTCCGGGGAAACTGCCTAACCACTCATCCAATACTGCCCACCTCACTCCGCCACCATAGCCCACTACCCTGTCACACATCACACTCGTATCTAATCGTTGGCCAATTAATTCCATCCACGTCACACTCATATATCTGTTGGCCAATCAATACCATCCCCCGCGACCATTACTCGTCCAGTCACCACCCATGCCATAACAAACACCCCCCTACACTATTTAAATCTGTTTCTTCACCATTGCCACACTGTTCACTGTTCCAAACATAATTGACACAATGTCGTTTTCTTATTTTCAAGCTAACTGCCACCAGGCACATCGTCGACAGACGCCATTAAGACGGGTAATTACAAACAATACCTTTTTTCATCTTCAGATCTCCAATTAATTATGGTGCCCAAATCCAAATCTATTGAAACAGAAGAAAACCCGTTTCTTCCTCCTCCCATCGACCTGGGCTGCGCCCCCCTGATTGATAAAGATTACCGAGTTGTAGATCCGAAGTGTGAATTCAATTTCTTTGAATTACACTTATGGCTAAAATATATTTTCTTAGACCAGAGTGATGAGATTAGACTCTAGGAGTCTAATCTGCCAATGTACATGTTTCCCCAGACCTATCATTTCCCCGAGTTCACCCTTAAGTGTCAATCCCATTACCTTCCCAGCCAAAGGGCCATCTTGTCTTCGTTTGGTGAAACTTTGTTCACTATTACCCCTGAATCAATAAACCAGATGCTATAGATCCCTAGAACCAATTCGACGATCCCTTTCTCCATTGAAATCCGGAACGACCTCTATCAGAGGCTTTCTTTCCCTCAAAGAGCCCAAATATTCAAAATCTTCCTACCAGAAGATGCATAGTTGCCTAAGAAAAACTCTCCTTATCTGTCTTCCATTTTCTCAATTAGAGCCAACCAAAAAATTTCCACCCTTTGTTGCCTGTGATGATATTTTTCTGATGAATGGGTAGATGAACCCATCTTGGGTTTTCTATCCATTTTCTCCATAAAAGAGAAAGCTAAAATTCAATTCAATTTCAGTCAATATTTCGCTGACAATATGCATGAACAACTCTTCAAGTTCTCAATAGAGGGAATGTTCAGGTACTCCTCAGCGTTGATGTACCTTCTCCTTTTCTTCCAGGTAGACAAATTCTCCCATCTCTCTAGAAATTGGATCAAAATGGGAACCCTCAACCAATGAGTTCTTGGACATCACTAGTGAGGAATAACTCCTCTGAGTTAAGCTTCAAACACTTCAACAATCAATTTTAGCATCCAGTGGTATACATGCTCGGTAGCAAAATGGAACCAAGGATAAATGAGGATGTCTAGAGAATTTTTCACCTATCAGACTTAGCCAAAATAGTGGACTGGTATCCTTACCAGAACCATACTGAGATCAGAGTTTATGGGTGTGAATTTCCACCATACAAACTGCCAAAGTACCTCCTTGTTAGAATCTTTCCATTGGAATACACTAGGCAGATGATAAACATTGATGACATCCACTTCGTGTCATTTAAGAATAAGAAACAACTCATGATCAAGAGCCAAATTGTTTCTTTCATGTAACAACATAGATGCAGGAGAAGAGGCCAACAACCTTTTGAAAGAGATGAATTTTAGTCTAATCTTCCCATGGAATTATGACGCCTTTGGCATTATATCAGAAATTAGGCTCAAACATAAGACTTCTCCTTATGCTCATGTGCCAAAGCCTGAGATAGAAAAGTTTATGAATCAGACAGATTGACAGGAAAATACATTGCTAGAAACTGAAGAAGAACCCCCATTGTCACTGCCTCTCATACCATCACTCCTCAAGTACAAGAATAAAAGAGAGCTAGGAAAGAAGTTTCACCTTCAATCACAGAGGTGTTAGCCGAGGAATTCCAAGTTTACAGGAAAAGGACTAAGACTAGCCACACACCAGACATGCTTAGAGAATGATAAACACAATCCACTATAGTTATGGAGGGACCACATTCATCATTTTTCTCAGGCATCCAACCCATAGTGTCCACATCCTCATCCAAGAAGCAAAAAGATACCACACTGTCAACTGAGTCCTCCTGGGAACCAACAGGATAAGTATCTTTGAAAAATATAAACTGATCAAGTAGAGGAATGGAATTATAAATAGAAATACATATGCCCAGTTCTGGAAGCAGACATCCACAACTCAACCCAGATTACTGTCTGCATTTGACACAGAGAAGGGAAGGATGCATATTCCATTCTTACAGACACAGGTTCCCCATCCCAAGAGAACTTTTGATTACAAGAAAACATCTTTTGAGTTTGATGTGAAGGAAGTTGATCCAACAGATCAAATGGAAATGCATAGGAAAACAAGGGAGATTACTTTCTCCACTATGAAAAACACATCATTGACTGCTGCCAAACTACAGGTGTCTCTAAACAATGTCCAATCTCAATTGAAGATGGAAAAGATATCATCCTTGGCCAAGGACAATAAAATCAAATCCCTAGAGGATATGGTGTTGAAGATTGGTTATGACCCATCTAACGTCAAGGTAGCTGAGGAACTATTGAAAAAGAAAAATGTTGACATAGAATATCTAAGAAAACAATTGAAACTTCCAGCCACTGAAGATTCATAAAGAAAGGAAATGGTTGAAAGTGAAGGCCACAAGGAGGAGATTTTGAAATTTATAATGGAACATAATGCATAGATAAAAGAGATGGAGGTTGATTTAGACAAGTTGGTTAAAGAGAAAGAACAAAGTGTGCAAATGGCTGTTATCCCACTGGATGTAGTTCCTCTCACAGGAATTAGTACAACAACAATAACCACAACAACAAAGATTCCATCAACCATCCTAGTGAAAGTTCCAGATGCTTCTGAGAAGCCGGTAAAGTCTATGGAGGATATGTCACAGCAAGGGGAAGAAATCAAAAAGTTGAAAGAAGAGCCAAAAATCCTCCAGGACCTGAAGTCCATTTTCTAGGCCAACTATAACACAGAAATGCATAAATCATAAAGATTGAGTCATGAATTACAGAAATTGCAGAAGGAGACTGTCATGGCTAAAACATTGTCTGAGGCCAAGGAAAAAATCTGGATGGACATCAACAAGTCAATGACAGAGACATGGCCCTTCATACAAATCGTTTTTGAACAACATGAACCGGTACAGAAGGCTAGACAAGCAACTGAAAGGATAAGGGAAGAATTAGGGGATAATCCTACAGAGGCCACTGATCTCATCAGATTCTTAAACTCCAATACCAAGCAAGAGTTAGAGGCATTGGAAATTGAAGATAGGACATAGACCATCCTTGAGGTCAAGAAAGACTTGACCAAGAAAGGATTGATGCTGCGACTAGAAGAGAAAGCTCAGATGATGGACATTGGAGTGCAGATATTTTTCAGCAAGGTTGACACACTGCCCAAGAAGGGACTCCCTAGATTTCTAGTGATAAATGATAAGCTCATCACTCTGTCAGACTACAAGCAAAATATCAACATAGTGGCAAAGGATGGGTCTAAATTTGCAGGCATACAAGGAAGCATTACTGGAAAGGATTTCTTAGAAACATTATAGTTGGACCTGAGCATCCAACATGAGATAAAGCATATTTTTATTACAAAGCCTACTCTTGCCAAGTACACTGAGATGGACGAAATATACAGAAAGTTACTCAAGTTTTCCATCCCTAGTCAAATGAAATGGGAAGACCTGTGCTCTTTTCTTGAGTAAAAGTGATGTGGATTTCTAAGTCAGCATAAAGAAGACAATCAAGTGAAAGTGATGAATCATCAACTACTTCCCTCAGAATCAACACCAAGGATTCTAATAGATTAACGTCATTCCTATTATTTTGTAATTTGTAATCTATTTAGTTAGATTTTTCGTCCACAATATTCTAGTCATTAATGATAGGATCATATGTAACTATAGTATAAATACTTCTCACTTCGAAGTATTGAGGGTTGATTTTTTCACCCAAGGAGCTATCTGTGTGATCTTTTAAAAAGGATCGACCAATAATAAAAAGGCTATTCACAGGATTGTTGCATTTGATCATTGGTGATGTTTATCTTTCTCTGTTAAATGTTTACTTTTCTCTGTGATCATTATGTTTTCAGTTTCTAATCATTAAAAGAAATTTAACGAACACAATTTATCTCGTACACTCTGTTTCTAGTCTTTTAGTGATCTACATGTTATTCATATGATATTAAGTAAATAAATTCTTAACTGCTTCTTTGCTTGGTTGACTTTCTCATCTGTTCAGTCTTTTCCACCCCTTTTAATATCAATAGATCCAACGGTCTCACTATCTTTCCCTATGAAAGAACCTCATAAAAGTTCCCTCTGATTCTAATCTTTAATACAGACCCCATAGCCCAATGAAAGTTTAATGCAATTCTTCAGCCCACTTTTATAAACAAACAAACAAACTCAGATCTTCTTAACTAGCGTAATATCTAAAACCTAAACAAATCTAAATCATACAGAGAGATCCCTCTTTGAAACTGATAGGGATAGATTCCAGTTTCAAAAGTGGTTTTGATAAGTTACCTCTGTTAATTTATTCTACCCTTGACAACCTTTGGAAATTACAGAGTGTTAACATGTGGTATCGATGGCTTTGTTCTCGCAAATCACTTGTCACTTGGACAATTTTCACGGAAGAAATGATAACACACTATGAGGATACAAAGATCAATACCTTGTTCAACCAATTGATAAATCTCAAGCAAAAGGGTTCAGTTGCGAAGCAAATTGAGAAATTCCAAAGATTGAACATAAAGGTAATGGATATTCCAGATGAGCACCTAATTGATGTCTTCATAGTAACTTTAAAGGATAAAATTCAACATGAGGTTCCCCTTTGGGAACCCAAATCATTGGATAATGCATTCAGTGTGGCAAGAAATGTTGAAAGTAAAAATATGGCTATGGATACTAGAAGGACCACCCCTAACATCTATCGAGAGAATAATGTTCCTTCTTCTAAACCACCTCAACCTACAAGGTTGACACCTCAACAATTGGAGGAAAGAAAAGAAAAAGGTTTGTTCTTTAATTGTGACAACAAGTACAGTAAGGGAGATAAGTGTGGTGAAAAGAAATTATTCTACATAGATTGTCAAGAGGAAGAATAAGAAGAACAAGAACAAGAACCATCTCAAGATGAAGATGTAGAAGAAATTTCTTCTGAAGAGAGGACTCCCACCATATCATGTCATGCATTGGCTAGAATTATCACTCCTCAAACCCTCAAGATCAAAGGGTATATAAAAAATAAGAAGGTAACAATGCTAATTGATTTTGGTAGTATGCATAATTTCATTCACTGTAAATTATCCAAATCTCTCAATTGCTTTATATATCCAGTGCGAGAGTATGATTGCAAATGGAGGAACTATCAATTGCTCAGGAAAATGCCTTAATATCAATCTTACTATGGGGGGATATGTAATTAATATTCCAATTATTGTTATACCCATGGGCGGTTCTAATGTCGTAGTAGGGGTCCAAAGGTTACAATCATTGGGAACAATGACTTTTAATTTTGAAAAACTTTTCATGAAATTTTCATTGGAAGGAAAGGAATTTGAGTTAAGGGGTATCACATGGAAACCCAGTAAGGTGGTAATCTATAATGGCATGATAAAATTATTGAAAAATGGGCATCAAGGTGTAATTTTACAACTATACTCACTAGATGTTCAAACATCTAAGCCATATATTCCTCTATATCTCCAAGGGATCATTGATAATCATTCCAAAGTATTTGAAGATATTCCTAGAGGTCTTCCACCCACCCACTCACGATCATGATCATGCTATTCACTTAATTCATGGGAGTGTTCCTCCTAACACCATGCCTTGTAGATACTCTTATGCCCATAAGAGTGAAATTGAGTGTATGGTTGAATAAATGTTAGAGGCTGGCATTATTAGACCTAGCCAAAGTTCTTACTCTGCACCGATGGTAATAATACTCAAGAAAGAGGGCTCATGGTGTATGTATCCATATTATAGAGAGCTCAAAAAGATCACCATTAAAGATAAGTTTCCCATTCTTGTCATTGATGAATGGTTAGATGAACTACATAGAGAAATATACTTCACAAAGTTGTATCTCCATTTAGGGTATCATCAGATTAGAATGAAGGAAGAAGATATCCCAAAAACAATATTCAAAACTCATGAAGGCCATTATGAATTTTTGGTCATGCCTTCTGGCCTTACGAATGCACCTTCCACATTCCAAGGGTTGATGAATTCCATTTTCAAGCGCTTCCTTCGAAAATTTGTGTTAGTATTTTTTGATGATATACTAATCTATAGCAAGTCTTGGGAAGATCATGTTCGACATGTTGAGAGTGTGCTACAACTACTAAAGGAGCAACAACTATATGACAAATTGTCTAAATGTTTCTTTTGGGTGAAGGAGGTAGAGTATTTGGGTCATATTGTATCTCATGAAGGTGTCAAGGTAGACCTTAACAAGATTAAAACCATGATGGACTGGTCGATTCCTAAAACATTGAATAATCTTAGAGGATTTTTGGGTTTGGCAGGTTACTACCGCAAGTTTGTTTGGAACTATGGAAGAATAACAACACCTTTAACTGCATTAACTAAGAAGGACACATTTTCATGGACTCCATAGGCAACTCAAGCTTTTGAACAACTTAAAGAGGCAATGTGAAAAGCTCCTGTCTTGACCACACCATACTTCACAAAAACCTTTATTGTGGAATGTGATGCCTCAAGAAATGGCATTGGTGTTGTTCTAATGCAAGAAGGAAGGCCCCTTGATTTTAAAAGTCCACCACTCAAGGGAAAGGACTTACACAAACCCATTTATGAGAAGGAAATTATGGTAATACTACATGCATTGAAGCAATGGTGCCCTTACCTAATAGGTAGGCACTTCAAGGTCAAAACATATCATGACAGTCTTAAATACTTTTTGGAACAGAGACTATCTTTAGAAGAACAACAAAAATGGGTGACCAAGATGTTAAGTTATGACTTTGAAATCATCTACAAAAAAGGGAAGTAAAATGTTGTGGCAGATGCCCTCTTAATAAAGGATGAATATGTTGAGGCATTTCTCTATCATATCTCTATCATCCAACCTGATTGGAAAACAAAAGCAAGGTGTGAATGGAAGAATGACGAAGAAGTGTGGGCTCTCATTCAAAGGTTGCAACGTGATTACAGTTTATCTGATACATTTACATGGAAAAATGATTCACTATGGTACAAATATCGCTTATATTTATGTAAGAACTCCCAACTCAAACAAAAGGTACTTTTGGAATTACACACCTCTCCGGTAGGAGGGCACTCAGGATTTTTGAAAACCTATCATAGGGTCAAGAGGGATTTTTTTTGGGATGGCCTTAAAACTAATGTTCAAAGGTTTGTGGAAGAATGTTTGGTTTGCCAACAAAATAAGGTGGAAACAATTAATATCCCAGGTCTTTTACAACCATTAGCCATTCCAAGTTAGTGTTGGGAAGAGGTTTCCATGGATTTCATCACAGGGTTACTGAATTTTGAAGGAAAGAGTGTCATCATGGTGGTTGTGGATAGACTTACCAAGTACACACACTTTTGTGCACTCTCTCATCCTTTCAAAGACATTACAGTTTCTACTGCATTCATGGAGACAATTCAAAAGCTACATGGAAGCACACAAATTATTATAAGTGACAAGGATCCCATCTTCACTCGACATTTTTGGACATAATTATTTTCTTGTTTGGGTACTCGATTGGCTCATAGCTCATCTTATCAACCTCAATTTGACAAACTGAGATAGTGAACGAATGTCTGAAAGGCTACCTTCGTTGCTTTGTCTCTGATAAATAAACACAATGTTTCAACTAGTTATCCTTGACATAATGGTGGTATAATACTTCCTTTCATACTGCAACAAAAATGACACCATTTATGGCGCTTTATAGATATCACCCACCATCCATCACGTATTCTCTAAAATAAAAATCTAAGGTTCAAGCAGTGGAAGATCACATTGAGCATCAACAACAAGTTCTCCAACTCTTAAAGGACAACCTGACCATGGCAAAAAATTGCATGAAACAACAAGCAAATCAACATCATAGTGAAAGAAGTTTTGAAGTAGGGGATTGGGTATTTTTAAGACTGCAACCATACACACATATGTCCCTCAAGCAAGATAAGAAGGATAATAAATTATCATCGAAGTATTATATCCCTTATAAGGTGTTGCAAAATATTGGTACTATGGCATACAAATTGGAGTTGCCTACATCTTCGCGAATACACCTAGTTTTCCATGTTTCATGCTTAAATAAGGTTATAGGTGACAAGATCCCAATTCAAAATATATTGCCAGAACTTGACGAGGAAGGAAAATCATATTGGAGCCTGAAGCTATAACTAACACAAGAATTCGCTAGCTAAGGAATAGATCAATTTCAGAGTATCTCATTATGTGAAAGAAGCTATCTGCTGAAGATTCCATGAGGGAAGATGAGTCTTTTATGCATAAGCATTCATAAGTACACAAGCATTGAGGAAAAAACTTGTCTGAAGGGGAGGGGCACATTAAGCCCTAAATCGTGGCATATTACCCCTTAATTGGGGCATATTACATTAGTATTGTTATTTTTTGATGTCGGCTTGGGTCCATTAGTTGTAATTGTAATTGTACCAAGGATACCTTTTCATTTGGAATCATCTTGTATTTGTGAATTCATGTGCTGTATAAGGAGGTTGCCCCCTCGAAGAGGCTTATTATCTAAATTTCTCTCTTTGTCAAGGCATAGATTACTTATTCTAAGGTTTTTATGCTATTTTGATATTTGGTTCTTAACATGGGCGAAACACTTGCAACAGGTTCTGCACACTCTGTGAAAACACAAGCTATGTGAAAATTTGGAAAAATTCTCCTTCGACATGAACAAGGTCTAGTACCTAGGATACATTGTTGATGAGCATGGGGTGCATGTCGATCAAGCCAAGATCCAAGTCATCCATGACTGGCCAGCCCCGACCACACTTATTGAGCTTCAAAACTTCTTAGGCCTTGCCAATTTCTACAATAGGTTCGTGTTGGGATTCTCCCACATTGCATGGGCCCTTAGCCAAGTGACCAGGGACGGTGGCAAGGAAAAATTTGTGTGGGGACAATCGCAAGAGAAAGCGTTCGATGATTTGAAGCAATGCTTGTTCTTAGCACTGATGCTCTCATTACCTGACCTACAAATGCTTCAGAATATGTTATGGGCACAGTTCTCACTCAACATGGACATCTTGTGGCCTATCATAGTGAGACGCTATCATATATCATTCGTAAGTACCCCACTTATGACAAAGAAATGTGATCCATTGTACAAGCATTCCTCCAATGGTGGCATTACATTCTTAGGAAGGAGACAATCATCCACACTTATCATAAGCCTCAATAGTTCATGCAGACACAAGGAAAATTACAGAATGACCACCATCAAAAGTG
Organism: Picea engelmannii; assembly: GCA_009831015.1. Lineage (NCBI taxonomy): Eukaryota > Viridiplantae > Streptophyta > Pinopsida > Pinales > Pinaceae > Picea > Picea engelmannii. Next base: position 12,137 of record WSFP011379358.1, on the reverse strand, counting down.
GTCCACATACTTGCAACAGTTCCATCTCAACATAAAGTATAAGGCAAGGAGCACCAACCACGTCGTTGATTTCCTTATCCGATCTCCAGTTTCCCCACTTACCATGATGCTACACTCCTTTGTACACAAGACCTTCGAATGCCCCAAATCTACGAGCGAGATCCCGACTTTGCCACTACCTACTAGATGCTAGGCACATACATAATTGTCATTGATTTTATTCTATAGAATGGGTTGTTGTGCCAACTGGGCCATCTCTGCGTTCCATCAAACGAGTGAGCGAAGATGATTTGGGAAGATCACTACAGTCGGGTGGAAGACACTTCAGTGTAGAAAATAGAGTGGCAGTGTTGCAACAACATTTCTATTGGCCAAAACTCTGACATGATGTCAACAAGTATAATAGGTCCCTTATGACCTACACCATTCCAAAATTTACCATTAATAAACAAGGCATGTACATCCCTCTGCCTACTCCCAACAAGACCTCAGAATCCATCTCGATGAACTACATGTCAGGCCTTCCTTCCACCAAGCAGGGAATGACTGTGTTTTCATTGTAGTTGATTGATTTTCCAAGATGGCAATTCTGGTCGTCTGCAAAAAGAACATCACAACAGAGGTAACTCCCAAGCTCTTCTTCGAATGAATGTGGGTATTGTTGTCCCATTTTTTTGGATAACTAAGGAGATTATGTCTCGAGGCCCTTAGGTTGCATATATGGAGTGACAAGAGACTACATGACCAACAATACCCTTTTGTACAGATGGAAAACCCACTCACCATCACATATGGTCACAGGTTTGCAGATGGCATCCACCACATCAGCTGGCTTCTAGAAGGTAGTGGGAATTTCTCCATGAGGTACAAGTCAATATTATGGTGAGCATCATTTTCAATATTTAATCTAGTTGAGTATGTTGTATCTTAGATTTCTCTAGATTTCATGATATATGTTTGGACATTATGCCTTTTTCCCTGCTTCACCTTGGTGGTTGACATTGTTCCATAGAAAGTGGTTTTCCTTGGGAATGGGTTTGCTACTAGGAACTCCCTTAATGAGCCATCGTACCGTTCTCGACCATACTTACCACTTTCCATCATTATTCCTCTCCATTTCATTATCTCTTAGAATTTTAGGGTGTATTGACCCAAGAAGGGGTTTTCCCTCATTCTATGGGAAGAAGGGACTGAAGGCCTAGAGGGATTGATGCTGGGAAAAAAGACAAAATCATTGTATAAAGCTTCCAGATGCTTCACCCAAGGATCACCTAAGAAAGCATTGAAATGATTATCTTTGAGTAAAGGGTACCCACAATATAATGAAGAATGCTTAAAAGGTTAGTTGAAGGAGAGGAGGTCTCATCACGAGACGACCTATCACATCCATGAATATCCAGTGGTATGACATTTCCATCATCTGGTCACCAAACCAGGGCAATGTCTCTCTGTTGCATGGCTAGGAGAAAGGGGGTATCATCACGAGCCAACCTTATCATTTCCACTAGGTGTTTGTAGGTGACATTGCCATCATCTGGTCACCATGCCAGGGTAGTCACCTTCAACCTATCCTTATGCTATATTGAAATAAAATACAAAGAAAGAAAGATAAAAGCCAATTGATGGGCTTGGAAAAAGTGCATTGTGGACGAAGGTACCACACACCCTCTACAAAGGCACCCATGAATGAGACACTACGACCCCTTGTATGTCATGAGCCCTATTCCCATTGAGTCTTTACCCCAACCACTTCCTCCACTTTACATGGCTTTAAGAGGGATATCTTGGAGACTCTCCTTGACCCAAGGAAAGATCTATCTAATAGGACACCTCGTCAACCCTCCCATATTCAAGCTTGAAAAGTCGCATAGTGTATTTGAACAATTGATTGTTTGATATAGTGATCTTTGATGCAGATGCTTAGATAGATCATTTATTGATTTGATTCACTTATCATGATGTTATGACTTGAGATCCTTGGAGGGCGTGCTCATTTGTCTTTGGAGGACCTAGTTGGTGGACAATTTTGGGAGAACAAGCCTAGCTTGGGCTTCCATGGGGCTACAAGCTGACATGTTGAATGTCAAGGGCTTGCATGCCAAATGAGAAATATCAGACTTGGAAGGCCTTGAGATTGAATTGGAAGACATAGCCTAGCCCCCACATGCCAAACATTTTTCCTAGGAGATGCAAAACGTCACTCCTAGAGGCATGACATCACCTAGCGGGGTTAGGGCTTGGTGGTGAGGTGCCACTCCTTGACACATGGATGTTTTGAGGAGAAGAGGGTCTTCACCATGATTATATTGTATAGATGCTTGACATGTGGCCTTTAGAGGCCTACCCATGCTTCTCCAACAACAAAGACTTCTTCAAAGTGGAAAAACGTCCCTTAAATGGGAGACGTCCATGTCAAATTAGGGTTTATTTGTGAAAAAGTGAAACTTTAAATGAATCATTTAATATTACTTTATTAAATGGGGAAAGATTAGGGTCATTGACCCCTAGTCTTGTGGTTTACCCCTTAATTTATGGACAAGTCACCTTGGTGACATTTTGTATAAATAAGAGATCATAAGATCTCATTTGAACATAACTCTCCCTCATTGTGAGAAGTATTGGTCTGAAATTTTCGCTACACTTGGCTATATTTGTCTTTTGCGAATTTGTTTATGGCTATCTTGATGAATGGTTGATGGAGGAGTGAGGCGCTAGCCTTGGATGAATGCTTTCTAGCTTTTACAGTGGATTATCTTAGCATGTTTTTTGATTTTGGTATGGTCTTTTACTCTTATGATATCATTCTTTTTCAAGTCAAGGATTGTTGTGCTAGGAGATAGGTGGGAAGTATAAGGGAGTACACCCCCACCATAGTCTTCATCATTTTATGCTTCATGTTATTGGTTAAACAAGGGTTTGCTAAGAGAAGTATAAGGGCATACACCCTCTTAGCTTAAATGCTAGCTAGAGAAGCTTGCCTTGGGGAGTAAAAGGGATTACACCCCCAAGTAGGTAGCTTATCTAGCTCTTTCTTTTATTTGACTCCATTAACCCAATAGTAAAGGAACTAGTCGTATATTTTTTGCATTGGAGATATAAAATCATAACCTTGGGAAACATGAAATTTCATCGTTTGAAAGGTCTCTTGCTTGGAGTCGGTTTGCCTCATTGAGAGGAGTATTCCCCTACTAGGGCATCCCCTCTCTCCCACTACTTTACTTGTTGTTAAAAACCGTAACATACATCCATTAGGGCTGATCTAACCTAGATAAACTACTAACCATAACTCCTAAACTAACCCTAGACTAGCTCCTAAAATTTGCTCATTTACTCTACTAACTAGGGCACATCTTTTGGGTTGATCGTTGGCATATTTTGATGGTGTAGTTTTCTGATATAAGTAACTAAAAGCTACAGCCATAAGGCTGCAATTTTCTGCAGAAATATACATGTTATAACAACCATCTTCTCTTGCCTCTTAAGTGCCATTTTTCTGCCTATATTCATTGCTAATCTTGATGCCGATTTGTTTGACTAATTTAGATCTTTGTATGCTTATTTAGATGCTTTATTTTCTGATATAAACTGTCATCTACTGCTGCAAATTAGGGACAACAAGATTAACTTGCTTATCCATACTAACATATATCATTGCAAGTTAGATTTTCTTGTGTCTCGGGCAGGTACAATCATCCGGATAAGTACTATACCTTTGGGGAATAAATCACTTGACTTACAAGGCATCTCTTCCCACATTTCACTCCACTTAGACTTGACCTCTAGGGGTTTCACTTCGATCTCTATCCATATCCATCTCATTCCTCCTAGGGTCACCAAGATTGCCTCCCTAGAGTGACCTAGTCACCCTTGAAGTGTGGGACCTACATCGAGGTGACATTGGGTGTACTATTCCCAAGTTGTAGCTCTTGATTTGTGGTTGGGTTGGGATTTTCCCAACCTACAACCTACGCTATAAAATTTTTGCACCGTTTCCGGGGAATGTTTTGAATCTTCTTTGTACCCTAACAACACTTTGGTAAGCTATCCCATAGATGTTGCCTTAGATCTCTAGTGACTCCACCTAAGGGACATTCTCTTTCCCTTTTCCTTGATGAGATCACCTTGAAGTTCATCTGTTGACTCCACCTTTCAAGAAACCACTTTTTACTTTTCCCCCTTTCATCCCTTGATGAGCCTTGAGCTCATCTAGTGGCTCCATTGGGGTATTACCCTAAGTGATGGAACCATGGGTTCACGAGACTTACCATGGGCATTCCATAATGTGTATCCTTATCTTGATGTTCAGAATGTCCCTGACTATCCAAATCATTGTCCAACATAATGGAGAGCAAGTTGCCCCAAATTTGATGATAATCCAACTCTAGTAGTCACCCATGTCGTGAATTATATGAAGTATGCATTGAGCTTAAATGTGATACATGAAGATGTGTTGATGAAAATTTTCGTGTCTTCACTGAAATCAAGTCAAAAGGATTGGCTTGCACACTCATGTGATCCAAAGAGTATCCCTTCTTCTACAAATCTCATTGAAGAATTTCTCAGGAAATATCGGCCAACTACTCAAAGTTTGCAAGATTCTTTCCAAGAGCTCAAACACACTCTTTGCTGACAAGGTTTTTGGATCGATGATGAGATCATATATGAAGAAAATCTTGAAGAAGATCCCGATGAAGAAGATCTGGATGAGACATATGATGAAGATGAAGTATATGCTCTTCCACTTGATTAGGACATCCAAACCTCTGCTCCTCATGCACATCAAGAAGAAAACATGATGAACTTTGATGATGCTTTGTTCCATGACTGTGCAAATGAAGGAAACTAAGGATCTCGATGAAGTTTCTCTTGTAGAAGGCCTGAATGAGACATTGTCCTCTACTATCCCTTTCTAAGAAGATGAAGAAGTAATAAAATTCTATGATGCAGATGAAATCATGGAATAAACTCCAGATACAATTGACGACCACATTGATGATTTCATACAATTTGGGAGATTCAGATGGGATTTAGGTTGTTTCATTTTTTATGGAGATCCTATCTACAACATTGAAGGCACATCTCAGATAAAGGATACATAAATCATTTCTTAAAAGGATTTATTTTTACATCCAGATGGTCCATATATGTGCCAACCCGATGATATGGTTATAGATTTGTTCCATCCATTTGAGGACGACCTGCCACAGTGTTTTCAGGATGATTTTCAACCACCATACTTAGATTTTGATAGACACTAGGTTGTGGCCTGCCCAAAGAAATCCAAGGTCCATGCTACCAAACATAAGTACTTTCATGTTGAGACTTTGGGCAGGGATTTGCAGACACAGAAGAGACGTTTCCTAAGTCCGATGGAGGAGTTTTTCTCTAAGGTTGTGCCTTACCCCATTTCCTCTTGTTTGGGAAATCATAGGGTTTTCTTTGGATCTCTTGTCCTTTCTCAACCTTCAAGGAGCATTGATATTCTAATTGAAGATGAAGATGAGCCATCGTCTATGTATAGTAGCCCCCTTCAAATATGGATTGATCAGTCTCGTGGCTACACTTTCAGGCGAGATGATCAAGATGATGGCTTCTCTTTCCAGCAAGATGGTTTCTCTTTCATGATCGATTATATGTGTGTTTATACTCATGATTATTATGTGCTTGACATCTTTGTTGTATTATATGATTAAGCACAGGGGGAGATACTTTGATGAGAATATCAAATGGTTGCACTGGTTGTATGAATTCACCTGACATCATCCAACACGTGATCTCCAGGGACCCAAGGCCCCAGTTAAATAGGTAAGTCATTTTTATTCCCTGCATTTGCATTTTGATTGCTCATATTAGTTTAGATGCATTTCATTTTCATTTTTCTCTACTTGCATATTGATTTTTCGAAAAAATGTCAAATTTTTCTTTTTCTAGCTTAGTTGGTTTTTTATTATGATCATATGAGAATAAGGATGAGTAGGCAATCCTGCACCTGGCATTTTTATGTTTCCTTGCAGGAACAAGTCTACCAGGAGATGTTGCGGTTCTCATGCACTCTACGACAATCACATGTCCCTAAGTAGGAGCTAGATGTTATGCCCATTTTGTGGATAACTAAGGAGATTATGTCTCGAGGCCCTCAGGTTGCAGATATGGAGTACCGAGAGACTACATGACTGGCAATACCTTTTTGCATAGATGGAAAACCCACTCACCACCACATATGGTCACATATTTTCAGATGGCATCCACCAGATCAGCTGGCTTCCAGAAGGTAGTGGACCTTGCTCCACGAGGTGCAAGTCAATATTATGATGAGCATCATTTCAATATTTAAGCCAATTGAGTATGTTTTATATTAGATTTCTCTAGATTTCATGATATATGTTTGGAAATTATGCCTTTTTGCCTGCTTCACCTTGGTGGTTAACATTGTGCCCTAGTAAGTGGTTTTCCTTGTAAATGGGTTTGCTACTAGGAACTCCCTTAATAAGCCATCGTACTGTTCCCGACCATACTTACCACTTTCCATCATTATTCCCCTCCATTTCCTCATCTCTTGGGATTTTAGGGTGTATTGACCCAAGAAGGGGTTGTCCCTCATTCTATAGGAAGAAGGGGTTGAAGGCCCAGAGGGATTGATGTTGGGTATAAGACAAAAGCCTTGTATAAACCTTCCATATACTTCGCCCAGGGAGCACCCAAGAAAGCAGTGAAACACTTATCTTTGAGTAAGGGGACCCATAATATAATTAAGAATGCTTAAAAGGTTAGTTGAAGGATAGGAGGTCTCATAACGATCTGACCTATCACGTCCATGACTATCCAGTGGTATGACATTGCCATCATCTGGTCACCAAACCAGGGTAATGGCTCTCAGTTGCAAGGATGAGAGAAAGGGGGTATCATCATGAGCCAAACTTCTCATTTCCACTAGGTGTTTGTGGGTAACATTTCCATCACCTGGTCACCACGCTAGGGCAGTGACCTTCAGCCTCTCCTTATGCTATATTAAAAGAAAATACAAAGAAAAAAAGATAAAAGGCAATTTACGGGCTTGGAAAAAGTGCATTGCAGACGAAGGTACCACACACCCTCTACAAAGGCACCCATGAATGAGACACTACGACCCATTGTATGTCATGAGCCTTATGCCTTTTGAGTCTTGACCCCAACCACTTCATCCACTTTACATGGATTAGAGAGGGATCTCTTGGAGACTCTCCTTGAGATAAGGCAAGATATACGCAATAAGACACCTCTTCAACCCTCCCATATTCAAGCTTGACAAGTCACATAATGTCTTTGAGAAATTGATTGTTTGATATAGTGATCTTTGATGCACATGCTTAGATGGAACATTTATTGATTGGATCAACTTAGCATGATGTTATGACTTGATATCCTTGTAGGGCATGCTCATTTGTCTTTGCTGGACCTAGTTGGTGGACAATTTTGGGAGAACAAGCTTAGCTTGGTCTTCCATGGGGATACAAGCCCACAGGTTGGATGCCAAGGGCCCGCATGCCAGATGAGAAATCTCAGACTTGGAAGGCCTTGAGATTGACTTGGAAGACATAGCATATCCCCCAAATGGCAAACGTTTTTCCTAGGAGAGGAAAAACGTCACTCTTAGAGGCATGACATCACTTAGGGGGTTAGGGCTTGGTGGTGAGGTGCCACTCATTGAAACATGGATGTTTTGAGGAGAAGAGGGTATTGACGATGATTATATTTTCTAGATTCTTGACATGTGGCCTTTGGAGGCATACCCATGCTTCTCCAACACCAACGACTTCTTCAAAGTGGCAAAATGTCCCCTAAAGTGGAGACGTCCATGTAAAATTAGGGTTTATTTGCACAAAAGTGAAACTTTAAATGAATTATTTAATATTGCTTTGTTAAAGGGGGGAATATTAGGGTTGTTGATCCCTAGTATTGTGGATTACCCCTTAATTTGTGGACAAGTCACCTTGGTGACATTTTGTATAAATAAGAGATCATAAGATCTCATTTGAACATAACTCTTCCTCATTGTGAGAAGTATTGGAATGAAATTTTCACTACACTTGGCTCTATTTGTCTCTTGGCACTTGTTTATGGCTATCTTGATGAATGGTTGATTGAGGAGTGAGGCACTAGCCTTGGATGAATGCTTTCTAGATTTTATGGTGGAATATCTTAGTATCTTTCTTGATTTTGGTATGGTCTTTTCCTCTTATGCTATCATTCTTTTTCAAGTCAAGGATTGTTGTGCTAGGAACTAGGTGGGAAGTATAAGGGAATACACCCCCACCATAGTATTCATAATTTTATGCTTCATGTTATTGTTTAAACAAGGGTTTGCTAAGAGAAGTATAAGGGCATGCACCCTCTTAGCTTAAACCCTAGCTAGAGAAGCTTGCCTTGGGAAGTAAAAGGGCTTACACCCCCAAGGAGGTAGATGCTCTATCTCTTTATTTTATTTGACTCCATTAACCCAATATTAAATTTACTATTCATATATTTTTTTCATTGGAGATATAAAATCATTGCCTTGGGAAACGTACAATTTCATCTTTTGAAAGGTCTCTTGCGGTCTCTTGCTTGGAGTTGGTTTGCCTCATTGAGAGGAGTCTTCCCCTACTAGGGAGTCCCCTCTCTCCCACTACTTTAATTTCTGTTACAAACCCTAACCTACAACCATTAGGTCCGATCTAACCTAGATAAACTACTAACCATAACTGCTAAGCTAACCCTAGACTAGCTCCTAAATTTTGCTCATTTAATCTACTAACTAGGGCACATGTTTTGGGCTGATTGTTGGCATATTTTGATGGTGTAGTTTTCTGATATAAGTGACTAAAATCTACATCCATAAGACTGCAATTTTCTGCAGAAATATTTATGTTATAACAACCATCTTCTCTTTCCTCTTAAGTGCCATTTTTCAGCCTATATTCATTGCTAATCTTGATGTTGATTTGCTTGACTAGTTTAGATCTTTGTATGATGATTTAGATGCTTTATTTGCTGGTATAAAATGTCATCTACTGCTGCAAATTAGGGACAACAAGCTTAATTTGATGATCCATACTAACATATATCATTGCAAGTTGGATTTTCTTGTGTCTTGGGCATGTACAATCATCCAGATAAGTATTATACCTTTGGGGCAACAATCACTTGACATACAAAGCATCTCTTCCCACATTTCACTCCACTTAGACTTGAAATCTAGGGGTTTCACTTCCATATCTATCCATATCCATATGATGCCCCCTAGGGTCACAGAGATCGCCTCCCTAGAGTGACCTAGTCACCCTTGAAGTGCAGGACCTACATCGAGGTGACATTGGGTGTAGGATTCCCAAGTTGTAGCTCTTTCTTTGTGATTGGGTCAATATTTTCCTAACCTACAACCTGCACTATAACAGGTACATTTTGGGATACCACAAGCCATCGTCTTTGATCGGGACAACAGATTCCTCAACACATTCTGGTCGAACCTATGATCACAACTGGACACCAAGATCACCAAATCCATGACCTTCCACCTCCAAACGGATGGCCAAACCAAGGTCGTCAACAAGATGATCGTGCATATCTTGTGCATGTACAATTCTAAGCATTCACGCACATGGGATGAGAGCCTTCCCTATGTTCATCATAATTACAATAGATCCATACATAGCTCAACCAACTATAGCCCCTTTCAGGTGGGGTTAGGATTTCAACCATTGGGTCCCATGGATGATGCATTGCACCTTGCACCCACATAGGAAGAATCATCCCATGCGCAAACCAAATCCGACAAAGCCACCCGGTTCATTGAACAAATCTATCACATCCTCCAACAAGTTCATGATATTTTGCAGAAGTCCAATTCCAAGTACAAGCAATGCCATGATCAACATCAGATGCCACACAAGTTTTAGGTGGGAGATAAGGTTTGGTTGCACTTGTAGAAAAAATGCCTTACAAGACCCCATAGAAAGCTTTGTCCACTCCGTTATGGACCTTAAACCATCACCAAGGATGCGGGTGACAATTTTTTTGAGCTCAACATTCCTCCCTTCCTTGGCTTGCACCCATTGTTTAAAGTGGACTTCCTTCCGCCATACTTTCCACCATTATTATACACCTCGGAGATAGAAGACCAGTTGACACCAATAGAGCTCAACCCTAATTGCATGGAACACGAATCCACTAATCAGATCATGAACACATTGGTCAAGGGCACTCACCAACATAAGATTCATCTTTATCGGGTTGTCAAATCGGGGCAACTCCTGCACCAAGGCAACTGGCTCACCCGGGGAAAAATTCAACAAAAGTTTCCTTATCTGATGGGGGAACTCAATGCAATGGAGACCATTGCTTCCTAAAGAGGGACGATTGATCTAGGTGGATATTGGTATCCACCCAACTCTTCCAACTGGCTCACATACAATTTTCATCTTGGTAGTTACAATTTTTATCTTGGCAATTTTTTTCTAGCTTTTCAGGTCCTAAACTTCCCGGGTCGTTTTCAGGCACTAAACAATGTTTTTTGGGCCCTCCATAGTCATAATTCTAATAGTGTTAGATGTATGATGACATAATGTTTATTACTTGGATAGACCTTTCCAATGGGCTATCATGCGCTTAAAACAAAGATCGTATGCAAAAGTTACGACCCTGGGAAGTTGATGTACCAACTTACCCCAACGAGGCCCACATGACTTTTGGCACTTCATCTCCTAGGGTTAGGTTTTTGGATGTCTAGGGTTTTTTGTTTACTTATGGATGAGAAAAAGGCTTCGAGGCCTCATTGCAATGTGCTCAGACGAATGCGCGTAGTTGACACATCTCTTCTTAGAGATTATCTACCACCATTCGAGCAAGAGTTTTTTCATTCTGCATTTTACAGTTTCAATAGATTTGTTATTTAATATAAGTTAAGTTCTATTGTATCTATGCTATTGTTCTCTATATATCTATGTTAATGTTATAAATCTGTGTTTCATTTCGTTCCGCTCATAAATCTAGATCAATAGAGTTGGGGTTGGGGTTTTATGGCGGTAAAGTGTGTTAGAAAAACAGGACCGTGGAGCAATAAAATAAAACAAATGCGGAAACAAAACATAGAAGATACACAATACAATAGAGACACATATTTATGTGGTTCACCCAGTGTGGGCTATGTCCACTAGAGAAATTTCTAGGTCCTTCCTTCATTATTATCCAACATATGAAGGGATATAAGCTACAACAAACCCGCTGTAACTTCCTCTTCTTTCTCTCACAGTCTCCTATCTCAGAATACAATATTCAACATCAACCACAGCCGCAATAAATTTCCCTCATAAAAGAGGGTTACCTTCTAGAGAAAAAAAACCCTAACATAATCTCTATCGTTAGATCTGCGACCTTATAATGAATGGTCCAGATTTACAATAAAATTACAATATACATTTACACGACAATTTTTCCTTCCGGGGCTTCGCCCTCGAACCCCCATCGGGGGACGCTGCCCTCGAATCCCCGTTGGGGAACCGCTTTCCCCCAAACCCTCCATACCCCACAGATGGGGTACCCCCCCTCTGTACTCCCTCGCATGGAAGAGTGTACATACTTCTATGGTGTAAATACTTCATGGGGTATAAACACGGCTGAAAGTAAAAAACCTATGAATCAGGAAGATAATCAAGCTCCACAACCAACAATCTCCCACTTGGAGACTAATCTCAACAACTCCACCGCTGCTGTATATGTTGGAATATAAACCTTCTTGGACCTGGCAAATTTCTCATCTTCATATTCATTCTTGAAGACCAACTGAAACTGAGCAAGAACTCAGTTTCTCCCTGGTTACTCCCTTTGTTAACATGTCTGCAGGATTATGGCTAGTGTGTATCTTTTCCAACTTCAAATGTCCATCTTCCAAGGCAGATTGTATGAAGTGGTACCTCAACTGTATATGATTAGTCTTCGAATGGAAGGCTGAGTTCTTTGCAAGATGAATGGCACTCTCACTGTCACAATACAACCTGCTATTCTCTTGCTTCTTTCCCAATTCCTCCATAAATCTCTGTAACTAAATCATCTCTTTACTAGCCTCTGTAGCAGCAACATACTCTGCCTTTGTTGTTGAAAGTGCAACAACCTTTTGCAGTTTT